>CM040621.1:25806155-25964259 GCA_022817965.1 Solanum lycopersicoides | reverse complement strand
GAAGAGGGCCAAGTTTGAGTGAACGGAGACTTGTGAGAGGAGTTTCCAGGAGCTCAAGGACAGAATCACTTCAGCCCCGGTGCTTACTTTGCCTAAGTGTGGTGAGAATTACACTGTTTACTGTGATGCATCTAGGGTTGGTTTGGGTTGTGTTCATATGCAGGTTGGTAAGGTGATAGCCTATGCGTCCAGACAACTCAAGGTTCATGAGTAGAATTATCCCACTCATGACCTGGAGTTGGCAGCTGTGGTGTTTGCGCTGAAGTGGTGGAGGCACTACTTGTATGGAGTGCATGTGGATGTATTCATAGACCACAAGAGTCTCCAGTATGTGTTCACTCAGAGGGAGTTGAATCTACGTCAACAGAGATGGTTGGAGTTGTTGAAGGATTATGACATGAATGTTCACTACTATCCAGTTAAGGCTAATGTTGTAGCTGATGCTTTGAGCAGGATGAGCATGGAAAGTACAGCCCACGTTGAGGATGAGAAGAAGGAGCTTATGAAAGATGTACACAGACTGGCTAGACTGGGTGTGCGATTGGTTGACTCTACTAGTGGGGATGTTTGAGTTCATCCTAGTTCTGAATCATCCTTGATAGTTGAAGTCAAGCAGGGTCAGCATCTAGATCCTGTGTTGATGGAGCTGAAGAACTTAGTGCTGATGAAGATGAATGAGTCTTTCGCTTTGGGAGGTGATGGCATACTTAGGTATCAGGACAGGCTGTGTGTACAAGATGTGGATGATTTGCGGACCAGGATTGTTGCAGAGGCCCATGGTTCCAGATATTCCATACATCTAGGTTCCACCAACATGTATCATGATCTTAAGCAAATTTATTGGTGGGATGACATGAAGAAGGACATTGCAGAATATGTGGCCAAGTGTCCTAATTTTCAGCAGGTTAAGGCAGAGCATCTTAAGCCTAGCGGTCTGACTCATATTATTGAGGTTTCGACTTGGAAGTGGGAGGCCATTAATATGGACTTCGTGGTTGGTCTTCCGAGGACTAGGAGGCAGCATGACTCCATATGGGTTATTGTGGACAGATTGACTAAGTCTGCCCACTTTATCTCTGTGAAGTATACTTACAGAGCTGAGGATTATGCGAGACTCTACATTGATGAGATTGTGAGATGGCATGGGATTCCTTTGTCTATCATTTCAGATAGAGGAGATCAGTTTACTTCACATTTCTGGAGATCTTTCCAGAAGAGCTTGGGCACGCAGGTAAAGCTTAGCACTGCCTTTCATCCACAGACAGATGGGCAGGTGGAACGCACCATTCAGACATTGGAGGACATGTTGAGAGCGTGTGTGATTGACTTCAGAGGTAGCTGGGATGACCATCTGCCTTTGATAGAGTTCTCGTATAATAATACCTATCACTCCAGCATTGGGATGGCACCGTTTGAGGCACTGTATGGTAGGAGGTGTAGATCTCCAGTTGGGTGGTTTGAGGTTGGAGAGTCATCCATTCTGGGTCCAGAGATCATTCATGAGGCCTTAGAGAAGGTCAGAGGGATTAGGGACAGGTTGGCTACTGGTTACAGTCGGCAGAAGTCATATGCAGACAACAGAAAAGGGCCCTTAGAGTTTGATGTTGGTGACCAAGTTTACTTGAAGATATCACCTATGAGAGGGGTGCTGAGATTTCGTAGAGAAGGGAAGTTGAGTCCGAGGTATGTTGGGCCATATGAGATCCTACAGCGTGTGGGTGTGGTGGACTATGAGTTAGCATTTCCTGCGGAGCTAGCTTCTGTTCATCCAGTCTTTCATGTCTCTATTTTGAAGAAGTGCCTAAGTGATCCAGCATCGATTCTACCTGTTGAAGGTTTGAGGGTTGGTGAAGACTTGTCTTACGAGGAGGTACCTGTTGAGATCTTAGACAGACAGGTCGAGCGGCTGAGGAACAAGGAGATTGCAACAGTGAAGGTATTATGGAGAAATCATCTTATTGAGGGTGCTACATGGGAGGCTAAGGCCGACATGAGATCCCGCTACCCTCATCTTTTCAGCTCTTGAGGTTAGACTTCCTACTCTTAAGTCTATGTTTCCTTATCTCTCCGTATTTTGTTGTTATTGCTTGACTGTGCATAGTGATTTTGTTATGATCTGACTGACATTATGATATGTAGTGGTAGTTCATTCGGGGACGAATGTTCCTAAGGGGGGGATAATGTAACAACCCTAAAAATGAATAAGATAAATGCTTAAGGTGTCAAGAATGCTTGCGATTAGATCAATGTTCACACGGATTGATAAGCGTAGAACCAGACCTCAGAACATTTACTACGGCCAAGCTAACTAACTTGGGGAGTTAATGGAACCAACCATGTGAGGCTCTCGAAAACGAAGATTTAATCAAAGGAGTCTTTACCGGAATTAAGAAGAAGAAATCTTTAGTTTTGAGGGTCCAAGGGTAAAATGGTCTTTTCCAGGCCAAGGGTAATATTGTAATTAGCCTAAGGAATTAATTCATTAATTAATTTAATAAAAAAATCAATCCGGGTTGGGTCGACCCGGAATGATCCATCTCGCAAAAAGGGCACTCTACCCGAGATCGAACCCCATTTGAAGCATCAAATTAATGATTTAATTGATGATTAAAAATCTAATTTTTTCAAGGGCATAATGGTCCTTTCACTAACCTAATTAAATCAGGTTTTTATTTAAATTAATAAAGAGTCCTAGTTTGACTAATTCCCAAACTAAAACTCCTATTATTTGTCTACTCTCTCACAATCTCTCTCTCACGTTTCATCACTCTCTCTCACGATTGGTTTCTACCAAAAACAACAAAGAACTGAAAATACATCAAGAGTTCTTCACACTTGAAGAACTCACATGAAAATTTGAGGGAAAAAAACAAAGTAACCAAAAACGTCAAGGCAAAAAGAGGTTGTTCGTCGAGTGGTGTGTACGTTGAGGAGGTTTGGACTGATTTAGGAGAAGGTTTTGGGCAGAAAATTCACGTTTAAACAAGCAAATTAAGGTATGGGTTCTTCTCTCTTGTTCCCTTTCACAAGAGGCCCCTTACGATTCAAGATATTCACTCCAAAACTAGGGTTGTTCCCCGTTGCTTGTCCTTGTCACTAGCTCTAAATGATTTCGTAGGTTGGGTTTGTTTGCTGGTAGATTTAGGTATGTGTGATGTTTTTATGTTGAATGTGAATATGTTTATGTGAGTGAAATCACGAAAATGACAACCAATGTGTAATCGGAAAAAAATGTGTGTTTGTGTGTGCACGTTGGCAGTGAGTTTTCGCCACTGTTTTGGAGAAGTAAAAAGGCATGTTATTTCTTGTATTTTATGTGCTAAAGTTGTGCATAATGTGACTTTCATATGGTGTGTGAAGTTACAAATTTTGATTGAAAACGCTTGACTAATGTAACCCGTAAACTACACCTAACTATACACTAAATGCTTGGTGAATTGCCCTAAGAAACTAGCATGAAAAGGTTGATGAAAGGAAGCTAAAGTTGGGATTAAATTCCCAGATTGTGTACTCTAGTTTCGGTCAACAATGAGGTTAAAATCTGGGTTTTTAAAGGGAAAATAAAATAAGTTAGGTGAATGGGAATTGAACCCAAGACCTCACATGTTAAAGAGGCTAAAAACGTGAAGGGGGTTAAGGGGAATCGAACCATTTAGCTACTGGTTTTGCAAGAAAAGGAAAAGAAAATAGAGCTGGGGGGAATCGAACCTGGCTACTGGAATTCGCGACAAAGAAAAAGAAAATGGGGATGGGGGGAATCGAACTCGCGACACTGGAGGAGAAAGAAGAGAAAAATAAATTAAATAATTAGATGGGAGGCGTGGGATTCGAACCCACGACCTCCAGGCAGCGAGTGAAAGAGGAGAAAATAAATAAAAGAAAACGTGAGCCGTGGGAATCGAACCCACGACCTCAAGGCTGAAAAGGAGAAGACGAAATTAACTAAAGAAATAAAGTGAGGCTGTGGGGGTTCGATCCCACAACCTCACTGCCACTCGCCTAACTTAATTAAAAATAAAGTTAGGAGGCTGTGGGGGTTCGAAACCACCACCTCACAGCCTCAGCGAAATTAAAGTTTAAATAAGAAGGTTGTGGGGGTTCGAACCCACAACCTCCGTATTCCAACAAATAAATAACAAAAAATAGAAGAGGTTGTGGGGGTTTGATCCCATAACCTCTTGGTTTGGGCGAAAAGGGTAATGAGATTTTAATTAAAAATAAAAGGGGTTGTGGGGGTTCGAACCCACAACCCTTCGGCCATCTTAAGGGGAAAATTAAGTAGAAAATTAATGATACAATGTTAATGGTGGAATTTAATCTAGAGTTCTAATGTTATGAATATTAAAAATAAAATCAATGAAAAATGTAAATGATAACTATGTGATTCAAACTTGGGTTTCCTTTCCCAAACTTCCGTATTGATACATAAGTCATACGTGAACAAAATATCCAAGAATAATGCCACCTACTAAGATCGAAATCAAGATCTTGGCATATATACAAGATAAATAAGTCTTATACTACATAATCTTAGGATTGTATGAATCACTTAACGAATTATGAATGAAGCCTCATGGCTTGTGTGTATAGACTCATAAGTCTAATATACGTTTAAAAGTAAGTGAACCTAAGATGTATGTACTGAATGATGAAATGAACAATGAAATGATGAATCCCTAGAAGGGTTAAATAAGGGTATGAAACACACCAATGGCCAAGTATATTGGCATATGATGAAATGAACATTCACGTAAAATGAGGTGAGTAATTATGAAGAGTAAATGTGCTAATGATAATGAATGTGGTGACAACATGATATGAGGCTAATGCTAATGATGAGAGCAATCTCAAACGAGCCTAAGCAAATGTTACCAAAACGTACTCACCTATGAGAGTGTAAAGTTAATGAAGAGACCAGTCTCTATGAACACTCTAATGAAAGTATTTAGATTAACACACTTAATAATAATGATGAGATGAGAAATCATCTATTGAGCTATGATGTCCTCATACTAGAAGCCAGCTTCCATGACGTATGAGTTGAATGTAATGGAACTTTATACTGAGCACCGATAGACTAGCTATGAGCGGTGATGCCTTCTTTCGGGAAGGGCGGAGGTTCACGTAACTCTCATGAGATGAGACTGTCCGGCTTGCCGGGTATGGGTATCCTTATATCTCCTAGTCTTTGAACCTATACTACCAATATAGGGATCTGGCGGGGTTAAATTCCCATGTACGCTAGCATGTTTTGGGTCACCTTGGCCGGTGATTCCACCTCTTTTCGGTGTGGGGGAGAAACTAGATTTCATGATGCTCACATGATCTATGTAGGTTAAAGTTAAAGTTCCCAATGAATGAATGAGGCCAGTCTCAAATGAAGCACATAATGAAATGAATGATACCAAAGGTGTTATGATAGAATAATCAAGAGGTGAGCTAGACTCAAGTAATGACATTAGGTTATTCTTGATCATTGCACAGCAAACGCGATGAAAGTCTTAAACTACACCCTTGGTATAGCTGGTGTTCACACTGGCCTATGAACGAAATGAAATGATGTACGTATGAATGAATGAAGCAGACTCTGTGTTTGCTAATGAAGACTCCCTAGTTGAGGTCCCATATGTTGAGCCCTCATTTTGGAAAGTCTTAATGTCAAGTCCATGTTTCCAAGGTCTCATGGCATATGAATGAATGATATGAAAGAAGCTATGTGTTCTATGTTATGTGTTATGATATGTGCTATATGTAAGATGTTATGTGTTGTGTGCAATATGATATTTATGAAGATACATGTTACTCTCATGGCATGACTTTTCTAATCCAAATTTGGAAAGCTCATTGACTTTCCTAATCCAAATTTGGAAAGCTCATTGACTTTCCTAATCCAAATTTGGAAAGCTCACTGACTTTCCTAATCCAAATTAGGCAAGTCCACTGACTTGACTTCCCATAATCATGTTGTTAGGGAAGAGCTATTCTTTCTCATGCATGTCCTTGGTGTGTGCTTGCATATACCCATACTTAGTACAAGTGTGTACTAACCCTATACAACTATACTATTTTAGGTGCAGGAACAGGTGGACGATAGAGCTACAGGATCATTGTTGCAGTTATCTGGACGTCCAGGATTCATCCGGAGTTGGTAGGTCCTCATGCTTTCGAGGATGCTACTGTTTTATATTCTAGCTTAGTTTTATAGTTGATCTAGTGGAGTATGTTCCACTAGCGTTTCTTTCCTGTTTTTATTCAGACTTTGTATTGGTGCCATTTTGGCAATTATACACCTAATACTTATTGAACTATTTATTTCAGTTGCTTATCTCTTAATGTTAGATGGTTGATGGTGAACAATTATGAAATGATAAGAATGTTTAACAAGTATGTTAAGAAACAAAAGGTTTCAAATTTTCCGCTAAAATTAATCTAGATGAAGTAAGAATGACGTAAGTAGGCTTGTCTGCGACCTCTGAGAGGTCAACAACGCCGGTCTCGTCTGGTGTCTAGATTCCGGTCGTGACATGCATGATGATGATCATCGATTTTATTGGAGAATATCATTGATTTTGGTGGGTTTCTTGGTGCCATTGGTAATAATTTCAAGGTCATGAACATATTGTTGTAGTATTGTTCGCCTATCATTGGTAATGTTGGTTAATTAAAGTATGAATGATGAAGTTATGAACGTATGATCATGCTATGAATATGATGGTTGGAAGATGTGGATAGGTGTACTATTATGAGGGGTTGAAGGTAATTCTCATGTGCATTTTATTACTATGCTATGATGTAATATACTCACACGATGTTGGGTTTGTGATGAAAGGACTTTGTCATCCTAAAACCTTTGAGCTATGAATATGATATATGAGGGGTTAAGCTCCTAAGACCTATGTTATGAATTGATGTTTAAGAATCACTTAAACACTCTTCAAAAAGGAAATTTAACTTATCACCGAGTGAACTTGAAAATTAGAGGGGTCTCTTCACGAGGAAGCTTCCCCCAATGTTCTCATGAGGTGGAAACTATAATGTCAATTAGCATAAATAGTGTTTCTAGTAACAACCTCTTAGTTCCTTAACTATGTGCCCCCATAGGAACCTAGATAGTTGATGTACCAAGATTCTATAAGTTTGATGCCCTCTTTTTGTTGTGAGGGGTTAAAAATGGATTCCATGTTAACTCACATGGTGTATGTCGGTTATGGCGAAGTTTCCTGAAAGTTAAAATAAATGAATGAGAATACGAATATTAACACTTACTAGGACTACTTAAGGGGTGTTACTTAGTGTAGGAAATGGTATGGGACATTACCTATACATTGCACAAGTGGACCTTGAAGGTAATTATAAAGTCGGTTCTTTATGTATATATGAAATACATGATGTTGGTCTCGTATGTTATGTATGGTGTTGATTACACTTGTTATGATGATGTATGAGGTAAAACACAATGCTTATGGTCTCTTTTCTAGTTTACCTTGTTTATGTGGGGTTATGGGGCTTCACATACACATTGCACTACTAGAGTTGGATTGGGGTAGTGTGTAAGGTCTTGTGATGTATTGATGAAATGAACTCCAAGTATGAAATGTTGATTACGGATTTTTTATGATGTTACTCTTGAACTTGAATATGGACATGTCTTATGGTTGTAGTGATATGGACTTTTATATGTTCTTGGAAGGTGCATAAAGGCTTTTAAAGTAACTTAGCATACTTATAAAAAAATGTCCTTTTAAACATGTTTCTAAATGTTTTACTTGCACACGTATCCATACTTAGTACATATGATTTGTTCTAACCCATATCTCTTATATTTCTACGTAAATGTAGGTTCGGGCCAATGAGGTGATTCAAGTCCAATTTCCCAAAAAAGCTTGGATTGTACCCAAGTTGGTGAGTCCTCAAGTTAGAGGACTGAAGCCTATGTATCTAGCTTTGTTGCTTTGCTTATAATGATAGACATTGTTCTATGTCCTGTTTCAAGGATTATGTTGTACACACTCTATAAGATTTGTAATGTTGTAAGTGTTTAAGTCCCAATTCTGGTGCTCTTATGTTTAGATGGCTATGTGAGACAATTATAGATTCTATTTTGCTATATGTGAAAAGAAGTTGAATTTCAAACGAAAATTTTTAATTTTTTCTGCTTTTTATTATATCTGTGATGTAATGATGTATGCTAAGGGGTTGTCTAAGGACGAAGGCGACGATTACGACTAAGGGGTACTCTCCGGTCATGAAAAACTTTGTATCAGAGCATAATGTTGAATAAATCTTAGGAATGCTATCTCAAAAACCTCGTCTATGTAGACTCTTGTTCATAATTGAGAACCACGCCACACTTATGAATGAGAGGATATCTGATGCTTAGAAAATTCCCATTTCTTTGGTATTCTTAAGTAGTGGATCAACAGTCTTAACTCTATGTGTCCTTTTCTTCTATTCATTTTCTAGTGGATATAGGCTATGACTACTAGAAGGCAGGCCGCAAGAAGGGTTGAAGAGGAGATTGCTAATGCAGGAGTTCCTCCCCAAGACAACTAAGATCCTCCTAGAGAACAAGTTCCTCTACGTGGCCAAGCTCCATTCAATCCTCCGGTAAAGACGAATGGGGAAATAAGGGCGGGTTTCCTAAATGTGACTCAAGTCATGACTACTCAAGTGCAAGCCATAACTAATCAAACTCAAGATATGAAGTCTCAAGCAAATGGGGAAGTTTCACCCCATGTAAGTCAAAATTCTAGTACCATGGCTTCACAATTGAAAGATTTCACTAAGATAAACCCTCCAATGATCTTTGGGTCTAAGGTAAATGAAGATCCTCAGGACTTTCTAGATGAGGTTTATAAGATCTTGTATGATATGGGGGTGAGTTCAAATAAGAAGGACGAGCTAGCCACTTATCAACTAAAGGATATGGTTAAAACTTGGTACACTCAATGGAAAGACAATACGACGTTGATAGCGGGTCCCATAAGTTTGGATGTCTTTAGGAGTGCATTTCTTGATATGTTCTTCCCAATGGAAAAATAAAGGCAAAAGTGGAAGATTTCATCAATCTTCGTCAAGGAAGTTTGAGTGTGCAATAATACTTTTTGAAGTTCATGTAGTTGTCCAAGTATTCTTCGTCTTTGGTGTCTAATCCTAGAGATGAAATGAGTCGTTTTGTGATGGGTGTGTTTGATGATATTGTGGAAGAGTGTCGTGAGGCAATACTTCATGACAACATGGACCTTTCTCGTTTGATGGTGCATGCTCAACAAGTTTAAGAGAGTAGGCTTAAGAGGAAAAATAGTGATGCTAAGAGGGAAAGTCCCTACGATGGATGTGCTTCTAAGGGTAAGTTTGAAATCCACGATAAAAAAAAGGTTTAAGAAAATATTCTCCAACCAAGTTCCTTTAAATGTTTCAAAGGCTTAAAAGGATAGGGCGTCTAACCCTAATCCTCAAGGGGGAAAAGCTGGTACTTAATCAAGTTAGAGCCCTAATTTTGCCAAGTGTGGCAAGAGGCACTTGGGTAAATTTGTAATGAGTTTGGGTAATTGTTTTTGTTTTGGAAAGAGTGGACACATATTGAAAGATTGTCCCATGGGCAATAATCAAGTAAGGGAGAATAATCAAGCACAATCATGTCATAATTCGATGCTCCTAAGAAGAACCGCTTTTATTCTCTCAAATCTAGGGGTGACCAGGAGGATTCTCCCAATGTTGTTACCTATATGTTGCAAGTATTTTCTATTAATGCTTATGCATTGCTAGATCCCGGTTCTATTTTATCTTTAGTGGCAATGAAGTTTGATGTTCTCCACGATATCTTAGTGGAACCTTTTTTGGTTTCCACCTTGGTGCGTGACTTCGTTGTTGCTAAAAGAGTCTATCGGAGTTACATTGGTTTATATAGTTGAACTGGATATGTTGGACTTTGATGTCATATTTGGGATGGATTGGTTACATGCTTGTTTTGCTTCTATTTATTGTAGAATAAGGGTAGTTAAATTCATATTTCCTAATGAACTAAGACTGCAGAGGATCCTCAGGAGTTCGTGGAGGAGGTCTAGAAGATTCAAGTGGCGATGGGGGGCTCAGTGATTGAGAAATCTGAGCTGGCCTCGTACCAGCTAAAGAATGTTGCACAGTCTTGGTGCAAGATGTGGCAGGATAGTAGGGCATTGGGTGGAGGTGCGATCACATGGGAGCTTTTTAAGAAAGACTTTCTAGAGAGGTTCTTCCCCAGAGATATGAAAGAGGCTAACGTTGAGGAGTTCATCAACCTTAAGTAGGGCTCGATGACCGTCAGGGAGTATTCGCTGAAATTTGTAAAATTGTCCAGGTATGCCACTTCCCTTGTGTCGAACAGCATGGACGAGATAAGCAGGTTCCTTACAGGAATCTCAAAGGACTTGGAGGAGGAGTGTCGGGCTGCGATGCTCCATGACAGCATGCACTTGTCCAGGCTGATGGTGCATGCCCAGCAGGTTGAGGACAGTAGGAAGAAGAGGAGAGTCCGTGAGGTCAAGAGGCCTAAACCTTCTTAACAGACATGTTCCAGCAGTGGTGGTGGTAGGAGCACTTTTGGAGTTCGTGATCAGCCCAGATTTAAGAAGGGGAATAATAGTTCAAGGAACTCTAACTCTCAGAGAAGTGCAGCACCCAGAAGAGGCAGACCCGAGCCCAAGAAGGGCAATGGAGGTGATGTGCAGCGTCCCAGAAAGGAATGTGGCAAGTGTGGCCGTATTCACAGTGGAGAGTGCAGACTAGGCATAAATGTCTGCTTCGGTTGCGGAAAGAGAGGACACATGGTCAGGGACTATCCACAAAATAGGGGTCAGGCTTGAGGTAATGCTCATCCTAGGCCTAATCCCCAGAATGCTATTGCAGCCGAGCCCTTTAAGAGGAACATATTCTATGCGTTGAAGGGCAGGGAGGAGCAGGAGAAGACTGTTGATGTGGTCAAAGGTATGCTGCAAGTCTTCTCAACCTCTGTTTATGCTTTACTTGATCCAGGGTCTACGCTTTCTTTTGTGCCTCCCTTGCTTGCTCTTACTTTTGAAACACTACGTAAGGTTTTGCATGATCCTATCGTAGTTAGTACTCCCTTAGCAGAAAATGTAAGAGCTGATAGGGTTCATAAAGACTGCCCAATAGTAGTATGTGGTAAGACTATGTGTGCAAACCTTCTTGAGTTACCCATGAATGACTTCGATATTATACTTGGTATGGACTGGCTCCATATATGTGATGCCTTCATGGATTGCCGTAGTTGGGTTGTGAGATTCTATTTCCCTAATGAAGTAGAGTTGGTTTGGAAGGGGAACAATTCGAGTCGTTCAAGTCCCTTGATTTCGAACCTAAAAGCTAATAAAATGATGTCCAAGGGATTGTTATGCCATCTTGTGAGTTTCAATGATCTAGATCATGACATTCCTTCCATAGACTCTGTGCATGTAGTGAGTGAGTTCCAAGATGTTTTCCCCGATGATTTGCCTGGAGTCCCTCCCCTTCGAGAGATTGATTTTGGTATCGACCTAGATCCCGATACCAAACCGTTTTCAATTCCTACTTATAGAATGTCTCCAGCTGAACTCAAATAGTTGAAGCTGCAGTTAAAAGATCTCATTGATAAGGGTTTCATCCAGCCAAGCATATCACATTGGGGCGCTCCAGTGCTGTTTGTGAAAAAGAAAGATGGAACCCTTATGATGTGTATCAATTATCGGCAGCTCAACAAAGTCACTATAAAGAACAAGTATCCACTTCCCAGAATAGATGACTTATTAGATCAGCTCCAAGGGTCTAGTTTCTTCTAAAAGATTGATCTTGGTTCTGGGTATCATCAACTTAGGTTTAGGGATGAAGATATCCCAAAGACAGCCTTTCGTACCCATTATGGTCATTATGAGTTCCTAGTCATGTCATTTGTTCTCACTAATGCACCAGTTGCATTTATGGACCTTATGAACCGAGTCTTCTGTGAATACCTTGATTTTTTAGTCAAAGTATTCATTGATGATATCCTCATCTACTCTAAGACCAAGGAAGAGCATGAACAACATTTGAGACTATCCTTGCAGGTATTTAGACAACATCAGTTGTATCCCAAATTCAGCAAGTGTGAATTCTGGCTTAGATCAGTGACCTTCCTGGGTCATGTTGTGTCTGATCAGGGTGTGGAGGTGGACCCCAGGAAAACTGAGGCTGTTAAGAACTAGCTAAGACCACTTACTCCTACCGATATCCGTAGCTTTCTGGGATTGACTGGTTACTACCGCAGGTTCGTGGAGGGTTTTGCTTCCATTGTTGCCCCACTGACAGTTTTGACTAAGAAGAAAGCCAACTTCGAATGGGCGGAGACTTCTGAGAAGAGTTTCCAGGAGCTCAGGGACAGACTCACTTCAGCCCCAGTGCTTACGTTGCCTTAATGTGGTGAGAGTTACAATATTTATGTTGACGCATCTAGGGTTGGTTTTGGTTGTGTTCTTATGCAGGGTTGTAAGGTTATAGCCTATGCGTCCAGACAGCTCAAGGTTCATGAGAAGAATTATCCCACTCATGACCTGGAGTTTGCAACTGTGGTGTTTGCATTGAAGCTGTGGAGGCATTACTTGTACGGGGTGCATGTGGATGTGTTCACAGACCACAAGAGTCTCCAGTACGTGTTCACGCAGAAGAAGTTGAATCTACATCAGCGGAGATTGTTGGAGTTGTTGAAGGACTATGACATGAGTTTCCACTACCATCCAGGGAAGGCAAATGTTCTATCTGATGCTTTGAGCAGGTTGAGCATGGGGATTACAACCCACGTTGATGATGGGAAGAAGGAGTTAGTGAAGGATGTACACAGACTAGCCAGACTGGGTTTGCGGTTGATTGACTCTACTAGTGGGGGTGTTTTAGTTCATTCTAGTTCTGAATCATCCTTGGTAGTTGAAGTAAAGAAGGGTCAGCATCTTTATCCTTTGTTGATGGAGTTGAAGGACTCAGTGCTGATAAAGATGAATGAGTCCTTTGCTTTGGGAGGTGAAGGCATACTTGGGTACCAGGACAGGTTGTGTGTACCGGACGTGGATGATTTGCGAACCAAGATTGTTGTAGAGGCCCATGGTTCCAGGTATTCGATACATCCAGGTTCCGCCAAGATGTATCATGACCTCAAGCTGATCTATTGGTGGGATGGCATGAAGAAGGACATTGCTGAGTATATGGCCGGGTGTCGTAATTGTCAGCAGGTTAAGGCGGAGCACCTTAAGCCTGGTGGTCTCACTGAGATGATTGAGGTTTCGACTTAGAAGTGGGAGGCCATTAACATGGACTTCATGGTTGGTCTTACGAGGACTAGGAGACAACATGACTCCATATAGGTTATTGTGGACAGGATGATTAACACTGCCCACTTTATCCCTGTGAAGTCTACTTACAGGGCCGAGGATTATGCGAGACTCTACATTGATGAGATTGTGAGGTGGCATGGGATTCCTCTTTCTATCATTTCAGATAGAGGAGCTCAGTTCACTTCGCATTTCTGGAGATCTTTCCAGAAGAGCTTAGGCACGCAGGTAAAGCTCAGTACTGCATTCCATCCTCAGACAGATGGGTAGGCAGAGCGCACCATTAAGACATTGGAAGACATGTTTAGAGCGTGTGTGATTTACTTCAGGGGTAGTTGGGACGACCATCTTCCATTGATAGAGTTCTCGTATAATAACAGTTATCACTCCAGTATTGGGATGGCTCCATTTGAATCACTGTATGGTAGGAGGTGTAGGTCTCCAGTTGGGTGGTTCGAGGTTGGAGAGTCATCATTTTGGGTCCAGATATCATTCATGAGTCCTTAGAGAAGGTCAGCGTGACTAGGGACATGTTGGCTACTACTTACAGTCTTATGCAGATAACACGAAGCGGCCCTTGTTTAATGTTGGTGACCAGGTCTACTTGAAAATATCACCCATGAAGGGGGTGATGAGGTTTGGCAGGAAGGGGAAGTTGAGTCCGAGGTATGTTGGGCCATACAAGATTCTGCAGCGTGTGTGTGAGGTGGCCTATGAGTTGGCGTTGCCTGCAGAGCTAGCTTCTGTTCATCTAGTCTTTCATGTCTCTATGTTAAAGAAGTGCCTTGGTGATCCAGCATTGATTCTGCCTGTTGAAGGTTTGGGGGTTGATGAAGACTTGTCCTATGAGGAGGTTCCTGTTGAGATTTTAGACCGGCAGGTGAAGCGGCTAAGAAACAAGGAGGTTGCCACAGTGAAGGTATTGTGGACGAACCATCTTGTTGAGGGTGCTACATAGGAGGCCGAGGCCGATATGAGATCCCGCTATCCTCATCTTTTCAGCTCTTGAGGATAGACTTCCTACTCTTAAGTCTAAGTTTCCTTATCTCATCTATTCTTTGTTACTATTGCTTGATTGTGTAAAGTACTTATGTTATGATATGACTGGCATTGTGCTAGATAATTAGAAGTGTCATTCAGGGACGAATGTTCCTAAGGGGGGGGGGGATAATGTAACAAACCAAAAATGACTATGCGAAGTAATGCCTAAACGTACCAAGAATGCCTAGATTAGACCGGGTTCACACGAATTGATGCGCGTGGAACCAGACCTCTGAACCTATGCACCAGCCAAGTCAACCAACTTGGTGAATTAGTTGAGTTAGGCAAGGTTGGGTCCAGCCATGTAGGGCTCCCGAATATTAGGATTTACCCGGATTAGTCTTAACCGGACTTGAAAGGGGTAATCTTAGGTTTGAAAGGTCTAGGGGTAAAATGGTCTTTTCCGGGATAAGGGTAGTATCGTAATTTCCCTAAGTATTTAATTAAGTAATAAATTAATGAAATTAGTGGACGGTTTGGGTCGGGTCGACCCGGATTAACCCATTTCGCGACTTAGGCTTCACCCGGGTTCGATCCTTGGTTGAAGCAATATTAAGTTGAATTAATTGGTATTTAATTATCTGATTTAAGTAAGGGCAGGTTAGTCATCTCACTTAAGCCTTAGAAAATCAGATTTTTAATTTAAATGACAAGGAGTCCTAGTTTGACTAAGTCTTCACCTAAAACTCCTACTCCTTAACTTACTCTCATGATTATCCACTCTCTCACGTTTCTCCACTCTATTTGTCACATTATTTTATCAGTAAAAGAAAAGAAAATAATAGTTCATCACTCTTGAAGAACTTAACGCTAAAGATCAAAAGAAAAACTAGTCTAAAAACGAAAAGCAAAAGCAAATTTCTCGACAGGTTATGCTTGAGGTTTCGATGGTGAGGCATTGATTTCGTGGGAGTTGGCAGTGCATTGGATCAGTATTGAAACAGTGTTAAACGACAGAAAAGGTATGCGTATCTTACTCTCGGTCCCTTTCCCAAGAGACACCTAGGATTCAGTTGTATTATAATTCGAAAACTAGGAATGTTTCCCCGTTGTATGTCCCTGTCACTAGCTCCCATCGATTGTTTTAGGTTGGGTTTGTTTGCTGGTAGAATTTAGGGATAAAATGTGTTTTCGTGATGATTATGTTCATGTATGTATGTTCGGATTTATGTAGTTATTAATTATGGTTTCCGAAACTATGTGACAAGTATGTGTGCAACGTGTATGCCGTGACTCTTGGTCACAGATTGGAGTGTGAAAATGGCATGTTAAATCCTTGTGTTTTATATGCAATTAGTTGTAGAAATCGTGATGTTCATAAGAGGTGTGATGTTGCTGAATTGAGTGAAAAGTCTTGACAAATATGTAACCACGAAAATGCACAAAAATAACATAGGAAATGTCCAATGAATTGTCCTAAAATCTAACGTATAAATGATTGAGAAAATGGACTTGAAACATGACCAAATTTCTACATTTTTGGAAATTTTGTCTCGGCTAAGCCGTTTGAAGGTTTTTGGGTTCCAAAAATTTTCTTAAAATGTGTGAGGTCATCAGGGATTGAATCCGAGACCTCATCATATGCAAGCTACTGAATATTTAATAATAAATGTGAGGTTAGGGGGAATCGAACTCGGGTCTTAGCCGAGTAAGAGAACCTAGAAAATTAATTAAAAGAAATGAGGTACATGGGATTCTAACCCGTGTGTCCTTGGCCAAAATTAAGACCAGTCCATGCGAGAATAAAAATAAATAAAATGGGGTATGTGGGGATCAAAACCACAACCTCTCAGATAGGTGAGGAAACTAGGAGAAACAATTAAAGAAAAATACAATGAGGTTATGGGGGATCGATCCCACATCCTCTCGGTCAAAAACAGAAAAGTCAAGGAGAGTAAAGAAGGAAAAGAAATGTAGGCGTTGGGATTCAATCTCGGGTCCCCAAGCTGAAATTTTAAATCAAAAAATAATATAAGACTAAGTGTTGCTCAAGGGATTCGAAATTGGGTTCCCTTTCCCAATTCTGTATTGATGCATAAGTCTTACGTGAATAAATATTTAATGAAAGCTTCTTATAGGAATCAAACTCGAGACCTTGGCATACTTACAAGATGCATAAGTCTTGTACCAAATAATCTTGGGTAAGTATAAGTCACATAGAAGAATTATGAACGAGGCCTCATGGCTTGTACGTATGGGTTCATAAGTCCAGCGTACGTTTAAAAGTAAGTGAACCTAAGATATATATGATGAAATGATGTGACCCCAGGAGGGTTAAGTAAGAGTGTGAAACACACTAAAAAGCCAAGTGCATTGGCATATGATGAAATGAACATTCACGTAATGGGGTGAGTAATTATGAAGAGGTAAAATGCTAAAGTTAATGAATGTGGTGACAACATGATAAGAGGCTAATATAACAGACGAGATCAAATCTAAAATGAGCCTAACAAGTGTTACCAAAAACCGTACTCACCTATGAGAGTGCAAAACTAATAAAGAGACCAGTCTCCAAGAAACACTCTAATGAAAGTTTTGAGATTAATACACACTTAATATTAATGATGAGATGAAAAATCATCTAATGAGCAATGATTCCCTCATGCTAGAAGCCAGCTTCTATGATGTGTGAGATGAATGTAATGGAACTTTATATGGAGCACCGATAGGCTAGCTATGAGTCGCGATTCCTTCTTTCGGGAAGGGAGAGGTTCGTGTAAATCTAATGAGATGAGACTGTCCGTTTAATCGGGTATGGGTCTCCTTATATTTCCTAGTCTTTGAACCTATGCTGCTAATATAGGGTTCTAGCAGGGTTCATTTCCCTATACACGCTAGCATGTTTTGGTTTAACTTTGTCCGGTATTCCACCTCTTTTCGGTGTGGGGTAGACACTGGATTTCATGAGCTCACATGATCTATGTCTGTTAAAGTTAAAGTTCCCAAATAAAGAATAAGGCCAGCCTCATGTAATGCACACAATGAAATGAATGATACCAAAGGTGTTTGGATATGATAATCAAGAGGTGAACTAGATTCAAGTAATGACACTAGGTCATTCTTGGTCATTGCACAGTGAACCCGAAGAGAGTCCTAAACAACTTACTAGGTATATAAATGAATGAAAAATGAAGTACATGTGAATGAATGAAGCAGACTCTGTGTTTGCTAAAGAAGGCTCCCTAGTTGAGGTCCCATATGTTGATCCCTCATTTGCGAAGTCTTATTGTTAAGTCCGTGATTCCAAGGTCTCATGGCATATGAACGAATGATATGTAATATATGTATGTGCTACATGAAATATGTTATGTGTTGTGTGCAATATGAAAAGAATGATGATGCATGTTACTCTCATAACATGACTTTTCTAATCTGATTTGGCAAGTCCAACTGACTTGGCTTTCCATAACTCAAATCGTTAGGAGAGATCTCTTATTAATCATGCATGTCCTTGGTGTGTACTTGCATACACCCATACTTAGTACAAGTGTGTACTAATTCAATACAACCCTCTACTTTTAGGTGTATGTGCAGGTGGACGCTATAGCTTACGAGACTGCGTTGAAGCTATACGGACGTGGAGCATTCATCCGTACTTGGTTAGACCTCATGCTTTCGAGGATGCTTATCTTTTATATTCTAGCCTAGAAGTAGACATAAGCTAGTGGAGGGTGTTCCACTAGCATTTCTTTCTTACTTATTTTCAGACGTCGTATTGGTGCCATTTTGGCAACTTTATATTAATGCAGTTATGAACTATTTCCTTCATTTTAATATCATATTATTAGATGGTTGTTGTGAACTGATGTAATATAATGCAAATCTTGTACGCATATATTGTTTCTTACTATAAAGTCTATGTCTACTTCAAAGCAAACAAAAGTTTTAAATTTTCAGCTAAAATTAACCTATACGATGTAATGATGACGTATGTAGGCTTGTCTGCGACCTCCGAGAGGTCAACGACGCCGGTTTCGGCTAGGGTCTAGAGCCCGGTCGTGACAGTATTTTAAGCATTTTGACTTCTCAAAAAGACACATTTAAGTGACGGGTCTTTTGGGTAATTTAGGCGGTTATTATAAATAGCCTAAGGGTAAATTTTAAGACATTTTTCACTCACCTAAACAAAATTCCCAAAAAAAACCTAAAACCTCCCATCTCTCTCTACTTTTTATTCGCTCTCCCTAAATCCTTCATTGAAGGAAGAACAAAGCTTGAAGAAGAAGAACAATTTCTCTAGGATTTCACTTAAATTTCGTGGATTAATCTGCATTAAGGAATGGGTTCTTCACTCTTGGGTTTCCTTTCCCCAAGAGGTCCTCTCAAAGTTGATTTCTAAAACACCCAATTCCAAGGGTTTTTATATTCTAATAGGTTTTCTTCTAAACTTCAAATTGATGATAAATTGTGATTGCCTATGACTGATTAAGTGTACTGTCACGACCCGAAAGTACCTCCTAGAAGTTTGGGAAAACCCTTGGATCATGATCGGGCGTACTTTACCCTTGGGGGTCTTGTACAAGCCTATTAACTATCGTTCATTACATATGACATAAAAAGTAGTGCAAAATTAAAACTTTTCACAAATAAATTAATAAAAGGAAATCTTTCATAAATAATTAAAGAATCTCATCGTTGCAAGCCAACTTAAGACACAACATAATATCTTAGGGACACGGACCTTTACATTAAAAGATACACAAAATAAGTCTTAAAGATTGAAACTAAGAAAATAGGACTATGCCCTCAAACATATGAGGACATATTTTACCTTGAGAGATTAGATTCCCAAGCTTCGCCTTATAGTATTCAAAAGCTTTCAACCTATACTTATAGCGTATAGAAAGGTATGGGGTTAGTACAAAACAATGTACTAAGTATGGCTTATGCAAAAACATGTAAAAAGTGACATTTTAGTAAAATAAACATTCATGCTAAATAAGTAAAACATTCATGGATTTAGAAGCAAAACAACAGAAGAAACATCATTCAACAATTAGAGACGAATTTCCATAATTTTAACAAAAAGATGCACTTTACAGTAAGTCTTCTACATTTTTGCAGTAACTACCTTGACTTTACAGTGAACCACACTAACTCCAACAATAGTTAACTCCCAAGGCCAATCAGAGAGGAAGTGAACTCATTTCCGTAGGAGTTTCCCTAAATAAGGTCATTCTAAGACTCACCAAGGTAAGACATGAAGGAAGTGCACATACACCTCCTTCAATACACACCAAAGTGATACTCAAGACTACCCCTATATGGCTTACTCACCTAGGGAGAACAAGTCACCACTCAATAACAAGACAGTCGAAGAACACTGAAATAAGACACCAAGACTTCCCTTTTGGAATGCCTACTTAGTGCAATGAGTAGATAGTGTCCCATACCACCATCTGCCGTAAGTAGTACACTCTTTTAGAAGGTTTGGCACCAAGACTCCCCTTTCGGAAGATCTACTTAGTGCAATGGATAGATAGCGTCCCATTCTTAGTTCATTTAATTCATATAAGACTGACAAAGACTTCCCTTTCATAATGCCTACCTAGTGCATTGGATAAATAGCATCCCATTCCACTACCTACCTTAAGTAGCACACAATTTTAGAAGACTTAGCACATTCATTACTTTTGTGGGGGGTAGCTTAACCGACAAAGACCATGAGAGCTAGACATGGAATCCCGATATTAACCCCTATCGGATGAGGGATCCTCACTTCCCTAGAGTAAGGTCATTCTCTTATCTTTTACATGGCTTTCCCAATAGCTACACCTATGCAGGCGCATAGTTAAGGGATAAGGAGATTGATACTAAGTAACTCATTCTCTACTAATGAGGAGTACTCATCTCAAGAGGTACACTGGAATACAACATCTCAACTCACGAAGTGTAACCACCCCTTCTTCATATCCTCTCGGTGCTAAGCATAATTCCCCACGGATTCTCAACATTTTATAAAATAGGTTAAGGATAACTAGTGAACACCACATCTTAACTCACGAAGGGTATTCATCCTCCGACCTATCTTAGAAAGATCTTAGGATGTAGTGAGGTTGCTACTAAACACTTCATCTCAACTCACGGAGAGTGTTCACCCCAAAACTCCCTTTTTACTTAACTTAGCTTCATTCATTCATTTAAGTGTCTGTGTATACATGTGAGCACACCTTGCATATAAGCATCATTTCATTTACATTAACTTTTATACATGCTTTAGACCTTCATTGATCAAATCACACACTTTACATGTTTCACATAATCATATACTTCATTCAGGCATAATCTAAGTCAAACATGCAATTCAAGCCCCACAATACACAATACAAGAACCATATTCATTATCACTTCATTTCACATATTAGGCCTTCAAAGACACACTTACAATACATACTAAGTGTAATAAAATTCATCAAGTAAAAAACTCCACCAAGAAGGTGGACCATACAACTTAAGAACAATTTATAATAAGAATTATACAGTATAAGTAACTCACCATTTAACTAAGCCATCACTACCGATAACCAATTCCTCAATATTGTATCATACTAAGGCCCTTAGGGAAGTAGCTAAATCATAATAACAACTTGAGAAAACCAAAGTTCATATCCTACACAAACATATTCATTTAACCCGTTTCTTAAACTATAAGTTGGAAATATGCATAAAAATGAGTTCATTAGGGTTTTGAAATTAAAATCATCAATTAATACTAGAAAAAACAGATTTGAATCATTTAAACACCTTTACAATAAGAACCATGCTTAAAATCAACGATAGAAGAAAGTAGAGTTTGAAAACCCTTTTTGAAATCTTTTGGAAATGATTCCTTGAATGGAAGACGGTTCAAGGATGGATACCATACCTCAATGAGAAGGAAACCCACTAATTTTGGTGAAGAAACACGTCCAAACCAGACCTCGTAGCTCTTCTCGACTTCTAGCTTGCAAGGAGTCTTGAGAGAGAGTTCTAAGGCAGGTGGGTTTTGGGTTTTAGGAAATGAGGTCTAAATTTGGTCTTAGGTTTTGGAACTCTTTAATATACCTAAATAACCCTAAAATAAATGTCGAAGGTCCTTAAAATACTTGGGGTGAATTTACCAAACACCCCAAGCCAAGGCAGTCTTTAACAACTTTTCACAGGTAGCACCAACGAGTCCTAATAGACGGACTGGTTTGTCCACCCAGGCCCCATCGATGGGGGGTCGTTGGTTGGGTCTGCAGCACTCCACTCGTGCATACCTGCAGTTAAAATGTACGGACCAAGTCGACGAGCCGTCGATTGGTCGACTGGCCGTCGACTGGTCCTGTTGGTGGACACTGCCAGGAAGTTTTGGACTAAAGTCTTGGGCCCTTCTCTAGGGCCTCTTGTGGTTCCTAGGTGGGGTCTTGCCCTGTCTTTAAACACCTAAACATAGTCTTCTAGGTCTTACTAACATACCACATCAATTTCGATTAAAACAAACACGTAAAACACATGAAGACACACAAGTACTTTCTAAGACAAACCTTCCGAACGTCATGGACGTTCTTCGACGTATGACCTCCAAATTTAACCAAACTTCACACACTGCCTAAGGACACAAATATAAATCATTTTATAACAAAATTAAATCAAGAAACAATATCAAATCTCTAGTTCACCTTAGTTTGTTTTAGGGTGTTACATATACATTGTTTGTTAATTGATGTAAATTGATGCAACTTGATATAGATCATGCCCCTTTTTCCAATTTCCCCAAATCTTGGATCTTGCTTATTAATGGATGGTAATTGGAGAATGTATTGATTGATAGGTTTGTTTTATGTATTCTAATTCATTCATGTACTGCCTAGGGTAAAGATTGTTGGGATTGAATCTATTTCTTGAAGAATTCATGATGATCCCTTTCCCCACTAACCCTAGGCTATGAATTAAAGTTCATTGGGATAGTGATGATGCAATTGACTTCATTCTTGTGTTAAGTACTATTGTGTGGTGATATTACGCCCATTCTTGGGTTGAATTGGATGGTTGATGGTAAAACCTTGGATGATCGCTTGTGAAAGAGATTTGGTAAGTCTTGTGATCTAAATCCTTTACTTCTATTATGACTACTTGTGTTTAGTGATGAAGTTATATTGAAGTATACCTTATGATAAGATTGATTAGGGTTGGTATGATGTTGAATTGGAATGTCTTGAATTATGATTACTTGTGTTTAGTGATAAAGTTACTTGTGCATATACTCATACTTAGTACAAGTGTGTACTAACCCATCTTTTATGTTCATTATAAAATGTAGGGTCCGATCGTTGAGCTTATAAAAGGCCTTTGAAGACTACTTGGATATTTACCAAGCGTTCGGTAGGTCCTCACTTTCCGAGGACGATGCCATTATTAAGCTATTGATGTTGTTCTAGTTCTAGGACTTCTAGTTCTTTCCTTTTCATTTGAAGAAGATTGTTATATAAGCCTATATGAGGCTCCTTGTTGTAATGAAGTGTGGGTTAAGCCCAATTGTTATATTCCTTTAAGATGGTTGTGATATGAGACATCAATTTTAAGACTATATTATAGCTTATATATATGTGTTCCATAAAAGTAGAAGACTATGTAATCTTCTTATACGAAGGGTCTAAGTATACTCGATATGAATAAATTATGTGTATGCGAGAGTTCTATGTAAACCTCAATGTAGAAGTAGATGAAAAGTTATAATTTTTCTGCATTTTAACCTATGATATGTAATGACGAATGATAAGAGGTTAGACTTTGTCCTCTTCGAGGACGATGACATCGGTTACTTCTAGGGGGTGCTCCCCGGATCCACCGAGTGAGTGGACTTGACAGGAATAAAATGAGCGGATTTGTACAATCTATCAACCAGTACCCACATAGAGTCATTTTGCCTTCTAGTTCGAGGCAAGCCAACTACAAAGTCCATATTAATGTCTTCCAACTCCCAAGTGGGAACTTGTATTTCTTTGAGTAAACCACCCGGCTTTAGGTGCTTGGCCTTCACTTATTGACAATTTGGACATTTTGCAACAAATTCTGCTATGTCCCTTTTCAAACCATCCCACCAAAACACCTCTCTTAGTTCATGATTAATCTTTGTAAAACCCGGATGGAAGGAATAAGTGGAACCATGCGCTTCATCAAGAATCCGATTTCTCAAATTAACAACATTGGGAACACACAACCTTCCTTGGTACCTCCAAACACCATCCGCCCTAAGGAGAATGACTTATTTAGCTTACCTAAAATTGATTCCTTCAACACCATCAAGTGTTGATATAGGTGTTGCTTCGACTTCACCTCAACCACCAAAGACTATTCGTAGTTATTCCAATCTAACACACAAACGATCCAACCTATGAACATCTTTCACTAGGTCCTTCTTGCTCTCCTCAACATGAGATACACTACCCATGGTCATACGACTTACAACATCCGCAACCATGTTGGCCCTTTCGGGGTGGTAGAGAACACTCATGTCGTAATCCTTCAACAATTTCAATCACCATTTTTGTTGGAGATTTAATTCTTTTTGAGTAAACACATGTTGGAGAATCTTGTGGTTAGTATACACCTCAACAGGTACACCATACAAATAATGTCTCCATATTTTCAAGGCAAATACCACTGCCGCTAACTCAAGATCATGAGTTGGATAATTCATCTCATGAATCTTGAGTTGCCTGGAAGCATAGGCTATAAATTTTCCATGTTGTATAAGAACACACCCCAACCCAACTTGAGATGAATCGCAATAAACAACTAAGCCATTGGTACCCTCAGGTAAAGCCTACACCGGAGCGCAGGTAAGCCTCTCTTTCAAGATTTGGAAATTTCTTTCACATGCTTCTGACCACTCAATTTTCACATTCTTCTGGGTCAAGGTAGTCAAAGGAGAAGAAATGAACGCATAACCATCCACAAACCTCCTATAGTATCCCGCTAGACCCAAAAAGCTTCTAATGTTTGTTGGAGTCAATGGTCTAGGCCAATCTTTGACCGGCTCGGTTTTTCTTGGATCAACCTCAACTCTCTCACTAGAGATTATATGACCAAGAAACTCCACCGACCTCTAACGAAACACATATTCTGTATACTTGGCAAAGAGTTGGTTTTCCTTAAGCACTTGTAACACCACTATCAAATGATCCATGTGTTCACCCTCGTTTTTCAAATATACCAAGATGTCATTAATTAAGACAATGACAAATGAATCTACGTAAATTTGAAAGACCCTATTCATGAGGTCCATAAACAATGTTGTGGCATTAGTGAGACCAAAAAACATTACCAAGAAATCACAGTGACCATATCTAGTCCGATCTCAAATAAATCTTAGAAAAGTAGCTTGCCCCTTGGAGTTGATTTAACAAGTCATCTATTCGAGGGAGAGGATATTTATTCTTAATAATGACTTTATTGAGTTGGCAATAATCAATGAACATTCTAAGGGATCCATCCTTTTTCTTCATAAACAAAATTGGTGCACCCCATGGAGAAATACTAGTTCTAATGAAGCCTTTGTCTAGTAAGTCCTTGAGTTTAGCCTTCCACTCTTTCAATTCTCCCGGACCCATCCGATAAGGAGGAATTTAAATAGGGTTTGTATCCTGTAGCAAATCAATACAAAATAAAATTTCCTGTTTGGGAGGAATAACGGGAATATCATTAGGAAAGACCTCCGGAAATTCCCTTACTACGGGGACCAACTCAATGGAGAGAATTTCGTAGTCTAAATCTTTGACTCTTACAATATGGTATAAACACCCTTTAGAGATCATCTTACAATCTTTTAAACACGAAATGATACGACCTCTAGGAATAGAGTTTCCCCCCTTCCACTCTAAGACGGGTTCAGTAGGAATGTTAAACTTCACCACCTTTGTTCTACAATCTATAGAAGCGAAACACGCATGATACCAATCCATTCAAAAAAAGACATCAAAATCAACCATATCTAGTTCTACTAGTTCAACATAATTAACTCTATTGGGCAACATTATAGGAAAATTTCTATACACACTGTTTGCAACAACCGACTCACCCACAAGGGTAGACACCATAAAAGGTTAATTCAAGATATCGGGCAAAATGTCAAACTTTTTAGCTACTAAAGGGCTAAAAAAAGGAGAAAGTAGAACCGCGATCAAGTAAAACATATACATCAATAGAGAAAACTTAAACATACCGGTCACCACATTGGGAGAAGTCTCTTGATCACCCCTAGAGCAGAGAGCATAAAAGAGATTCTTCTTCGGAGCATCAACAGTATAACCACTTGCTTGAGCTTGACCACTACCCTCTTCTTGACCCTTCAAGTTTCGGCAATACCTCACCTTGTAGCAAGTCATACAATAATTAAAGCAATTGTCTGTCCCAATGAGGCAATCACCATAATATTTCTTGCCACACTTTCCAATAGTTGGCGTCATACTTGGTGAACTAGTACCCCTTCCCTTTTGAGGCTTAGGGTTAGACACCCTATCATCATGAGCCTTAGCGTACTTGGAAGGAGCTTGTTTATAAAACCTCTTTTTGAACCTAGACTTTTCCCTATTGGCATCTCTACTCTTCCTCTTAACCCTTGCCTCCTCCACTAGTTGAGCATGAACCATAAGACGAGATATATTCCTATTATCATGTAGCATAGCCGAACAACATTCTTCTTTCAAGTCATCGGAGAATCCCGTCACAAAGTGTCTCATCTCATCGCTTGGGTCGGAAACCAAAGAAGGAGCATATTTCCACAACATAGTAAATTTCAAAGAGTAGTCAAGCACACTCATACCTCCTTAACGAAGGTTGATTAATTCTTCCACCTTAGCTTCCCTCTTTTCCCTTTGAAAGAAGATATCAAGAAAAACCTTCTTGAAAATCTCCCATGTCACCGAACCACCCCTCAAAGGCCTATTGTCTCACCATTGGATGTACCAAATTTTGGCCACGTACTCGAGTTGGTAGGTGGCTAACTTGGACTTTTCACTAGTAGTCAACCTCATAGCATTGAGGATTTTGTAGACTTCATCAATGAACTCTTGGGGGTCTTCCTCCACATTGTACCCATAGAATGTAGGGGGATGCATCCTTGTGAAATCCCATAAGCGGGAGGCTATGGACCTAACATGTTGGTTTCCTCGGGGTACCACCTCCCAGTTAGCTTGGGCCGTCATGGCTTTAGCTTGAGTTTTGACGGCTTGTACTTGAGTAGTAATGGGTTGGTCCACTTGGAGAAAGGCTGCCCTTATGTCCTTATCTGACAAGGCCGGAGGATTGGTTGGAGCTTGATCGTCATTATCAACTTCTTCAAGAGGAGGATCTTGTTTGCCACGCGGAGGAACTCCCGCATTAGCAATGTATTATTCCAGTCTTCATGCGGCTGCCCTTCGAGTATTCATACCTATAACCACAATACAATGTTTAGGTAAAATCACACATAAAGTAGACTCTAGAGTCACGACATTGGATTTCTAAGAAAATGAGAATTTCCTAAGCATCATATAGTTTTTCACTCATAAGTGTGACGCGCTTCACAATTATAAATTTGGTGAAAGGGTGTTTAACATGTGTTCAAGTTTTTTCGTGTTCGAAACATCCAGGTACGACTCCCCAAGGACCAACCAAGGGACCTTGAGGAGTACCCTTACATGTTGGAGTCAAACATTGCCTGGGCAGTGTGCACCCATGAATGGAGTCGATGAGACGTGTGTGGATCGATCGGGCATCGATGCCATCCGTCAACCAACACTAAGCCATTTTGGCTAATGTTCCATTTGTACCAGTCTCTGAACTTACCTAGAATGTGCAGCACGGAAATACGTAGGGACCGTCAACTCACAGACGGACCGTTGGTCGAGGTCTCGTCTGTGAGGGCCTGACTTTTCTACACGTTTTTAATTATTTCCAAGTAATTAATTAAGGGGTTAGGTGTTTAGTTATGGGTTAAGGGATGTCTAATTAATTTAATTAACAAACCATATAAAGACCCCAATCCCATTAGACTAATCAAAACTCTCATAACTCACAAACCCAAAGTCTCTTCCTTCTCTCTTCTTTCTCTCTCTAGTTGAAGAACTCCATTGAAGACAAAGCTAGGGGAGGGTTTGAGGGATGTAAAGGGATGAATTCCTCTTTAGATCTTCGTCAATTAGTAAGGTATGCGATCTAATTCACCTTTGAGACCTCTTTCCTCAAAGAGTTCCATCAAATTGATTTCAAAAGTTGAGTTTTCAAGTGGGTTTCATCCAATGTCGAAATTGATGTTATGAATTGATTTGTTAATGATTTATTTTGGATATTATGAATAGATTAACATCAATTCTAACTTAATGATGATATATCTTGATGGTTTGTTCTAGTTTGTGGAAGATGACCTTTACCTCTTAAACCTAGGTTATGATCTTGATATGAATTAGGTTATATTGCTTCAATTGACTTGGTTATTGGTTGAATTACTACTAGATGATGTTTTTATACTAATCATGAATGAATTAGGGTGATTTATAGTCCATTCATGATAGTTCATGAAAAGTGATCTAGGTTATGAAGTATGTTGTGAATGGACCTAAGTATCTTGTCTGAAGTTATGATCTAGTATTGAATTGTGATGTAGTGATTCTTCTCGCCTTATTATCATGTTGTTCATTGAATTATAATTATTTTATACCCTAATTGGGTTGAGTTAAGTGTTGATGGTAAGACCTTGATGATGAAATATGCAGGAGACTTTGTAAGTCTTAGATCCCTATCTTTTACTTCAAATTATGGTTAATTGTGACTAAGTCATGATGTTGTATAGGAGTATGCCTTATGTTAGGATTTATAGGGTGGTATGATGTCGAATTGACATGTCTTGACTATGATTTATGAAGTGTTGTCTTAAGATGTAAAGGTTATAAGAATGTTGAATGATTTACCAATGTTCCTTATCATGATATGAAGATGTTAGTGCTCTAACCTCACCTATATGAATTGTAATGAAAGGACAATACTCATGCAATTTCTATTGAGCTATGATGATGATGATGTTTATACAAGGGTTAGACACTTTGACCTACAATAAGCTATGATAATTAATAAAGACATTAAAGAAATTTCAAAAGGGACTCTAGATTAGTACCGAGTGAACAAGAATGAGGAGTGTACCTTCCCACATAGGGAAGGTAGGATCACTAATATACTCTTAGATTGGAGACTACAATGAATGTTGCATAAATAGGGTCCCAAATATATCTCCTAGTTATTGAACTATGTTGCCCCCAAAGGAATACTAGCTAGTGGAACCACATAGTAGCTATGTTCATGTTTTGGTACTACCTTGACAAGTAGTCCGCCTTCTTTTGGTGTAGGATTCCATGACACTGGATTCCACATTAGCTCATGTAGTATATGTTGGTTAGGGCAAGATGTTCCCAAAAGGTAAAATGAACTAAAGGAATGAACTCTAACTAAGATAACCTAAGGGTTCTAGCTTAGTCCTTGTAGGGGTATGGGACTCTGCCTAAACATTGCACTAGTTAGACTTGAGAGGAGTCTTAGGAGGATGTTCTTATGTATTAATATGCTTATGATGATATATGATATGTATATGATTAACTTGCACATTGTTGATACTATATGTTGATTAGTTTCACTTATGAGTATGTGTTGGCCTACATTGTTAAAGAAAAATTGTATGTAATCTTAAATGTTATTCTATGTGAAGTAGGATTTTGTTCATGATTCCTGATGGGTTACTTGATTTAGTAAGGTTATGGAGCTTTACTTGGTCATTGCACTTGTTGACTTGATAGGGGTTCATGGGTAGTTGTCTTGCTTTGGTTATGATGAAATGTACTTTTATTCATACTTGTTGCTATTATGACTTGATTATAGAGTTACTTGACTATGTATTCAATTATATGATATGCATGTTGACTTGAATAGACTTGATGTGGTTGTTCTTGTGATGTACATTTGTATGACTTAATGAACATGTCCTATTGGTTGGTATGTTCTTGTTGAATTTGCATAAAGGTTTTTAATGAAAAGTGCATACTTTATGAAATGCCCCTTTTTCTTAGCATGTTTTCATAGTATGTGTGGATATGGTCTCATACTTATTACACGTGGTGTACTAACCCCAGTTCATCCTTTTCCCAAACATTTTAGGTTCCGGTTGTTGAAGGGCTTTTGGAGATGACTTTGAAGAAGACTTGGAATTCTTGATCATCCAATTTGGGTAGGTCCTTACTTTCCGAGGGCAATTCAAATATAAAGCCATGAAGTTGTTTTAGTATTAAGACTCTTATGTTTCTTTTCTTTCATTTAAGTACTAAACGTTGTATGACCTATATGTGGTCTTATTGTATTGATGTATGGGCTAGGCCCAATTTGATATACTCTTATTAGATGGTTATGAGATGACACAACTATTTTGAGACTATGTTATATTCTATATATCTATGTGCTATAAAAGTAGAAGCATAAGTAATATTCCTATGCGAAGTGTCTATGTATACTCGATATATATATAATATGTGTATGTAGATGATACGCTCAAACGTACTTCTCAAATAAGAAGTAAAGCGGTCGTATCAAGTAAAGAACCCAATTGATGAGGTTGGGATCGATCCCACAAGGAAAATAGTTCAGACTTCACTTTATTCTAGTATTACTATTATTTAACCAACTATTTTCCGAGAAAACAATAAACAAAAAGGGGGGTTTTATTTATAAATTAATGAAAATTATTAAATAAATAAAAATGAACAACTAACAGATTTAGCTTTCAGAGTTTAATTAATTAATAAAAGTAACTAGGGCTTAAGTGTTCCCCACAGGTTCCTAACTTGATAAATCTAACTATAACAATTCTATCCTAGTATCTTGCATGTAAAGTGATAAGTTATGTATCTCTAAATCCTTGGTCTGGCATCTAAAGAATTTCACTCCGCACCTTGGTCCGGCTACGTGTGTTGCTATACTAACCCTTATCTTTACCTCATATTAAGCATTGTATTCGGTATTTGACTAAGTTATTAACTCGTACCAACCAATACTAGCCTAGTAGATAGTCTACACTAAATCTATGTTGATAATTCTTTTCCTATTATCTACCTCCTTGGTCCGGCAAGTAGCATTAAGGCTAGTTCTATCGTTGGCCATCCGTTAAAAAGACTTCTACACGAAAGAATTATCAATACATGCAAGACACCATTCTAGAATTGTTATTTTAGTTAGATTTTACCTTGTTATTCACCCATGGTTCCCACAACCCTAGCTATGGAGTTTAGTTACCCATGTTCATAATTACACAATTCATATTGTTAATGGAAGAATTAATGCACTTACTTTTATGAGAACGAATAAATTCCAGAATTTAACATGATTAATCAACAAAATCACCAACAATCAATTCCGGAAAAAGTATCATAATTACCAAAATCGAGAGTTCAATACTATAACAAAAGAACTAAAAATTATCAAAAAGTCTAACTCCAATAACGAGGTTTTTAAAACTATTTATAATAAAAACAAAACCTAATCAAAGAAGGATTCTATTTACAAAAAAATCTGTCCAAACGCGTCTGGGTCGACGGACCACGTGACGGACTGTCATGGACACGATGGACCGTCATGGCCTCCGTCGTCCCATACTTCACACATTCTTCTTCTGCTTTCTTCATTCCCCTCGACGGACAGGTATGACAGACCGTTTCAAGCACGACGGTCCGTCGAGGGTCTCCGTTCCAAAATACTTGAACTTCTTGGAATTTGGGTACTGGACTACTTCTCTGATTATCATGACGAACAAGCAGGACAAAACGTCGTGGCTATGACGGTCCTTCATGGACTTCCGTAATCCCACACTTGGTCAAACTTCCCCATCTTCCTTAAGCAGCTTCTCTCCTCACTACGATGCCACCTACGGACCGTCACAGCCTCGACGGACCGTCATAAGCTCCGTAGGTGGTCTCTTCTGCATTTCTTTCTCAAAAACTTCCGCGTTCCTCCTTGGACAGATTTTCTGCAAACAAAGATAAACTTACATAAAAATCAACACAAAAAGGCTTTCGACACACACTAAACTTAAGGAAAAAACATTAGAAATACCGTGAAACCACGGTACATCAACACCCTCAACTTAAATTCGTTGTTTGTCCTCAAGCGACGTACTATGACTCACTACAAAATCTTTGTACAAGAGTATCCATATTTTAACTTTCGCAATCATTTGGCTATCAATCCCGATCATTCTCATTATGTTCATGCATGGTATCACTATTAGGCATTGACTTGTGTAGAATCAGACCATGACACAGACTCACTACGCAATGACAGCTATCCTCTTCAATTTCTCACCGAGGTGCTAATATTTCCGGTATTGCAACTACTGTCCTCACTTCAAATAACATCCTCATTTTTCACACAATGATTTCAGTTTGAGTATAAGGATCACTTTTCGACACTCTCAGAACAAATTCACAACTCATTTATACATATTGCCATAGGCTTGCCCTTATTTTCACTACTTTAAGTTCGCCATACAACTCTTAGGATCACAATAGGACTTTTTAGCTTTAACATAGGCTCAGGGTCAGGTAGGGTATATTTAGGTATATTTTAGTGACTTGTTGCCCTCCTTGACATATCGACTAAACACACTACCTTTTTATCATTCTATTTCGCCCAATTTCTCAATTTTCTTTTTACCTTGCTGCTTTCCCTTTCTCATCTTTATATGTGAGTGACTTTTCTCTTTTATTTTTTATTTTTTTATTTTATTTTTAGTCACTTCTGTTTTGTTCTTTCTTCCACTTCATACTTTCAACCCCAATTTTTTGGAGTATTCCTTATAACAGCCACCCTCAACTCATGACTTTGCCATGAGTTAAGGTTCACAATACCCATGGTTGGGTCAGGGCCACGACAAGGTTGCTTTCTGCATTAGCCACCCTCAACTTATGCTTTTTGGCATAAACGGAGGTGCACATGTCCAAGGAGGGCTAAGGGTCAACACATTGTTTCTCGAGAAGATCAGTTGGGATGACAAAGAAAGATCTGTTTTTAGGCTCAAATCATTTGGATCAATAAAGGGTTAAATTCATTTGGTTTTCTATTTTTTTTTTTTTTAGGTTTAAGATTGACTATTTCGAACAAAGGCCTATGATCCTTTCCAAATTGTTTGATTTGGCTCACTTTTAGCAGGACTAACCAGGCAAGTTCTAGCTCAGTATTGATGGTGGACATTCGAATTCACCTCACACTCACTTGACATTCCTTACATTCCCAGATTATTAGACACCTAGTTCGAGTCTTAGATTCAGGAGCATGCAGTAGTGTATCTTTATTTCATGTTTCAAACCACACAATTATCAATTACTATGCCTAGTCATGCATCAATTTGATTATCGGGATATCATATTTGTTTTAGCCATCATGCTTCAGATTTATACTATGTACATAAGATATGACATGCCGGTTCAACAATAAAAGTAATCAGTCTTTTGGGGAAAAAGAACACAGGCAAGAAAACCCAAAAGAGGATCGTGAACTTGGGCTACTCAGAATTCACCCAAGTACTCACTTTCCATTTACCCCACCCCCAACAGAAGATATGCAATTGTCCCCAATGCATAAAAAAAACTAAAATACGCGAAAGGTAAGTGAAGCAAACCTGAGGCGCTAAGCGCCGGCGATCAGCAAGCTGGTGGGTCCGGTTCACCGGAACCCACTCCCTGCGTAGTCTGGACACCGTCAGTAGTGTCCTCAGCATCAACAACACCATAAGTAGTGCCTCCAACAGTATCTAAAATTCTGGAGCTAGACGCCCCGGCAGCTAACTCTATACCCCTCAACGTACGGGCTTCCTCGTCAGCAATCGAGGCTCTCCTCGCAGCCTCCATCTCACGGTGCTCCTTCTTCCTCGCCCTAGCCTCATCCTCCTCTCGACCCCTGCGTCTCTTGACATGCTCTCGTGGGGAAGGTGGTAGAACATCAGAAGTGGCAAAAAGAGCAGCCATCACTGTGTCCTCAGCAGGCTCTGCAAAAGGGGCCTCAGACTCAGGCACCCTCGCCTCTAAGATTGTATAAAGATCAGCCCGCAGACTCTCAACCGTAGCCTGAAGGGTCGACATGTCCACCGGAGGTGCTGGTTGGGCTAGCACTCGCAACTCAAAAGCGTCTAAGCGCTGATGTACCTCTGCGATCTTCCTCTCTGTGTGTTGTGCCATCTTGCGCTCCATGCGCTCCTCTGCCTCAACAATAGACCTATGCATCCAAGGCTGGATGTGATGCAGAAGTGTAGCCATCTGTGCCTCGAGTTTATGGACCCTAGAAGTGGGACCAGAGTGGCGGAAGGAGTCGAGCGAGAGGAGCTTGGGGCAGTGCTACTACCCGGGATAGACTCGACCGGGGTAGTGTCAGTGGGTGCAGAAGCAGCCTGGGAAGCTGCATGAGCATGCTCTATGGTATCTGCCAGGTTCTCACCAAGTGTGACCACCTCCGGGCGGGGCCCTCTGCGTGGAGCCAACTCATTGGCCTCATCCCTGATGAGGCCGATGTCAACATTTCCCTGCGGGGTCCTGAGCTGGTCAATGTGCCAAATGGGCACACCTGCGGATCTGCATAAAGAGAAAACCATGCAAGGAAAAGGGTAAGTCGTGGTGACTTTGAAGGCCCTCTCGTGCATGACCGCCTGTAGAAGCCATGCGAAGTCGACCTGGAACCCTGCCATCATTGCGGCCATCAGAACTGCACGATCCCATGTGACAATATTATCAGCAGAAGTGGGGGAAAGGCAGTGGCGGACTATCAACCAAAGAAACTTGGTCGTAAAGGTCAAGTTGGCCTTCCTGATGGCTCTCTTTGGCTCCATCACCCAATCAGCAGCCTCTCCATCAACAGACAAGTGCTGGGCCATCCACTTCTTGGTGGTCTCTCTCAGCGATGGGTCACGTAAGAACCGGCCCTCTTTAACAATTTGCCACCGGTAGTCGAACTAGGCGGTGAGAGGTGTCCTGGTAGTATCAACATCCTCGCCGTACAGATATCGATGGATGGATAGCAGGGAGATGTCGACCTGTATGCCGCGTACTCGGACGTGCTCAAGTGGGGCCGGTTTGGCGGGGGCAGCCCGCCTATCTATCTGTGATCGGAGAGTGGCCACATAAGAGGCATAGAACTCTCGGACCAACTCCTCACTGTAGCGGCCCAAAGAACGAGCCGTCCACTCCAGCCGGTGTCTGGTGAAGAGAGTGTGAATATCCGGCATGGTGGGGAGACTTCCCGTAAGGACCCGCCTCTCCAGTGTAAGGGTCCGTGTCATGACGCCTTTATCATTGAGAACCTTGCGTCTAAGTACACTTGGTATTGCCCGTCAACACACCACCGGTTGGGCTGGTCGGCAACCGGGGCAGGAACTCCAGTCGGTGATCCAAGAGTGGAGTCAGTGCTGTCAGCCTCATCAGCCGAGGCAGACTGTGTAGCTGTGGCAGGTGCAGAGGTTTCTGCGGACACGGAGGATTCCTATAACCACGAAATTCCTAAGGAGCCAGATGCTCCTTCGTCTTGGGCAGCTGACCCAGAAGGTGTGCCGGTCAGTGTGCGCTCCTCATCTGACTGGGAGGCAGTGCCTACGCTGGACGCCACCTTCTTGGGCGTGGCTCTAGGTGCACGTGGAGCTCGTGCTGTAGTAGAAGTGCCTGGGGGCACGTACTCGGGATCATTCTCATCATCAGAGCCTATCACCAGTCAGGCAGACGGGGCGACAGACTTGGAACGCCCACGTGCGTAAACACGATCTTGTTTTAGTGCCATGAGAGGTAGTACCTGTAAAGAATCATCATTAGTACTAGAAGGAGCAAACATGACAAGAAAAAATGAGACAAAATACACATAAATTCAAAGTAGTAATGACAGCTCTGTAGTAGCAGTGAGGCACGACCTACCTGGTGACGGCCCGTCGTGAGTATGACGGACCGTCATGGGGTCCTTCATGTAATACTTAACAATATAGACTCTCAGAAGGAAGGTCTATGACTGGTACGATGGTTATAAAGGACGGGCCGTCGTGGGCATGATGGTCCGTGACATGTGTCCGTCAGTGGCCACTTAGAAAAATTATTGAGACTCTTGGGACAGGGGTCTCTGACAACCAAGACGGTTGTGCAGGACGGACCGTCGTGGGCATGACGGTCCGTCACATGTGTCCGTCAGTGGACACTTAGAAAAAGTGTTGAGACCCTTAGGACAGGGGTCTCTGACCGTCACGACGGTTGTGCAGGACGGACCATCGTGGGCATGACAGTCCATCACCTGTGTCCGTCAGTGGACACTTAGAAAAAGTGTTGAGACCATTAGGATAGGGGTCTCTTACCGTCACGACGGTTGTGCAGGACGGACCGTCGTGGGCATGACGGTCCGTCACATGTGTTCGTCAGTGGACACTTAGAAAAAGTGTTGAGACCCTTAGGACAAGGGTCTCTGACCGTCACGACGGTTGTGCAGGATGGACCGTCGTGGGCATGACGGTCCATCACATGTGTTCGTCAGTGGACACTTACAAACATTATGGAGACCCTTGGGACAGGGGTCTCTGACAACCAAGACGGTTGTGCAGGACGGACCGTCGTGGGCATAAAAGTCCGTCACATGTATTCGTTGGTGGGAACTTAGAGAAAACAAGTTGTGGGGTGTTGGGACGGACCCTATGACGGTCCGTCGTGGTTACGACGGTCCGTCATCGGGGTTTCGTTCTGTCATTCATAGATAGAACTGGGGATGGCACAATCAACCCATGTGATTTAAACCAAAGACCCAACATTTCCCTAACGCTTTTTAACCTAAATACTTATCAAATTTACAAGGCTAAAGCCCTAATTTCTCGAGTTTTATCAAGGCATTTCGTGGGACTAATAACCTAGGTTAGACAAGATTTGGTCAAAGATCAAAGACCCACACAAAAAAAGTATGCTAATAGTAAATAAAAACCAAAATGAAGAGTAAATGGGTAGAGTTCAGAAACACATACCTTGGAAGAGGAGAAAACAACACGGAAGTGATGGCACCCAACAAGAAAAATGAGAATCACAGCAGCAGACTCCGACTAAGAAAGGAGATTTGGGCTGGGGAAAGGGAGAATGTGGGGATTTTTGGAAGGGAAGGAAGTTGAAAGGGGAGGAAATAGGAGAAAGAGGGAAAGAAACGGTTGAATGAAGGGTGGGTGTTTAAAAAGGTTTAAAACATTTAAAAATNCTAGTTGAGGATGGTAAGGAGTGGAGTGGCCACATTATGGCGAACCCCATATTTCTCCAATAATCCCTTGAACAATTTGTTGCAAAAGTGGGATCCCCCATCACTAATAATTGCCCGTGGGGTACCAAATCGAGAGAATATATTCTTTTTCAAGAACGCAGTGACACTCTTCCCCTCATTGTTCGCGAGGGCGATAGCTTCACCCACTTAGATACATAATCAACTGCTACTAAAATATACTTCATTCCATGAGAACTCACAAACGGACCCATAAAGTCAATGCCCCAAACATCAAATAACTCAATCACAAGAATGGGTTTAGAGGGAGCTCTTGCTTTCTTGAAATGCCGCCATCTCTTTGGCATCTATCACATGCTTTGGTGAACTCATGAGCATCTTGATGAATAGTTGGCCAATAGTAACCACATTGTAAGATCTTATGAGCAGTCCGGATACCACTATGATGTCCACCAAAGGGTGAGGAATGGCATGCCTCTAAAACACTCAACATCTCAACTTCTGGCACACAACGCCGAATAAGCCCATCAGCACAGCTCCTATATAAGTATGGTTCATCCCAAAAGAACTTCTTCACATCGTACATGAACTTTTTCCTTTGATGAAAGGACAAGTCCGATGGAACAATATCACTAGCTAAGTAGTTCGCAAAATCTGCGAACCATGGAATCAAGTCTTGTGAGGCAGCCAATACATGCTCATCGGGGAACGTGTCATCAATATCAGTCTTATCCCCCAACTCTCTCATAGCTTCATCTTCTAAACGGGACAAGTGATCAGCAACTTGATTTTCGGTCCCTTTTCTATCCCTTACCTCAAAGTCAAATTCTTGCAGTAGTAATACCCAACGAATCAACCTCGGTTTCGCATCCTTCTTTGCCATCAAATATCTCAGGCTGAATGGTCAGTATGCACTATAACTCTAGTACCTAGCAAATAGGAGCGAAATTTTTCAAAAGCAAATACTACTGCAAGGAGCTCTTGTTCAGTTACTGTATAGTTCTTCTGAGCTTCATTGAGGGCTTTACTAGCATAGTAAATGGGATGAAGGATTTTGTCCCTTCTTTGTCCCAATACCACACCAAGGGCAACCCCACTAGCATCGCACATCACCTCAAATGGACTTCCAATCCGGAGAAATAATGATAGGTGCAGATACCAATTTTTCTTTTAGTTCGCCGAATGCTTTAAGACAGGATTCATCAAAATAAAATTTACAATCTTTCTCCAGCAGTTTGCACAACGGATGTGCAATTTTTGAGAAATCTTTGATGAATCTCCTGTAAAAACCTGCATGCCCAAGAAAGCTTCTCACACCTTTTACAGAGATAGGTGGAGGAAGTCTCTCTATTACCTCGACTTTAGCTCGATCAACCTCTATGCCCTTTTCTGAAATGCGATGACCCAAAACAATACCTTCTTTCACCATGAAGTGGCATTTTTCCCAATTGAGTACTAAATTGCAGTCTTCACATCTCTTAAGAACCTCAGATAAATGGCTCAAACACCGCTCGAATGATTCACCAACCACAGAAAAATCATCCATAAAAACCTCAATAGTATCTTCCACCATGTCGGAGAATATTGACATCATACATCTCTGAAATGTGGCGGGTGCATTGCACAACCCAAACGGCATTCTCTTGAACGCAAAGGTCCCATATGGACAAGTAAAAGTGGTTTTCTCTTGATCTTCTGGTGCAATAGAAATCTGATTATACCCCGAATAACCATCAAGAAAACAGTACCACCCTTTTCCAGCGAGTCTATCCAACATCTGATCCATGAAGGGCATAGGAAAATGGTCCTTTTCGGTCCATCATTTAATTTCCGGAATCCATACACACCCTCCATCCAGTCACCGGTCTCATTGGAACAAGTTCATTTTTTCCATTGGGGACCATAGTCATTACCCCTTTCTTAGGTACACACTGAACATGGCATACCCAACTACTATCGGCGATCGGATATATTACTCCAGCATCCAACCATTTTATGATTTCCTTCTTCAGGACCTCTTGCATAGGTGGATTTAAGCGTCTCTGATGCTCAATACTTGGCTTGTGATCGGGCATGAGTTGGATTTAATGAGAAAAAATACCAGGAGGGATCCCAATAATGTCCGCAATAGTCCACCCAATAGCTCTTTTGAACCTTTTTAGCACTTTCACCAAACTCTCAACTTGTTGTTCATTCAGGTCTGATGCAATGATTACCGGCAATGTGTCACCGTTTCCTAAGAATTCATACCTGAGATGAGGTGGGAGAGCATTTAGTTCTAACTTTGGAGCCTCCTCTATAGATGGTTTAGCGGGTGGAGACTCACGATTCTTCATGTCTAGCTCATATTTCTTTGGTTTAAACCGAACATTACCACGATCAAGAGCAGCGACTAATGACCCATATTCTTCAATGCAATCATTATCAAAATTCATTATCACTGCTGCCAGTGCTTCTACACTTAGACGTTCTTCTATTTGTGTCTCGGGTGACTTACCAACTTTGTAGGATATAGCAGATACCGATTGGAGCTCACCACTCTGCCGCATGGACCTACAAATGTTGAAAGTCACTTCTTCATTGTTCAACCAAAATTTCATTTGCCCCTTTTCCATATCAACTAAGGCTCTACCCGTAGCAAGGAATGGCCTCCCAAGAATAATAGGCACCTCAAAATCGACTTCACAATCAAGAATAATAAAATCTGCGAGAAATATGAACGACTCCACTTTTACTAGCACATCATGGAGTATCCCTATAGGCCTTTTTACTGTTCGATCGGCCATCAGTAGCCGCATCGCAGTGGGCTTTGGATCACCCAAACCCAACTTCTTGTAAATCGAGAGGGTCATGAGATTTATGCTTGCCCCCATATCACATAATGCTTTCGCAAAATGTAATAACCCGATTGTACAAGGAATAGTGAACGCACCCATATCTTTTTTCTTTTGCACTAAAGATCTTGTAGCAATAGCACTACAATGCTGCATTCTATCATCATCCTCAAAAGTGACCGATCTTTTCTTTGTAACCAGATCTTTCATAAACTTGGCATAACCGGGCATTTGTTCAAGAGCTTGTACCAAAGGGACATTGATAGAAAGCTACTACAACATTGTTATAAAACGCCGATATTTACCATCCTCGGTCTTTTTCACTAATCTTTGAGGAAAGGGGGGGGGTCTAGGCATGGGAGTTACCTTTTTAGGGACTTCAGCATCTTTTTCACTGTTATCTTCTACTTCATCACTAACCTCTACCACTTTATCATTATCTCTCATCACCTTTTAAACAATAGACGGCATAGGTGGGTCAATGGTTTGTTTACCACCCCGAGTAGTAATTGCCATACAGGGTCCATCATTTTTCAGATTTTGGACAGTGTTGCTAGGGAGAGTGCCCGGTTGCCCTGTGTTCACAGTCGCAGATAATTGGGCCATTTGCAATTCAAGCTGCTTAATCGATATGGCATGTGTATCGACTTTCTGTCCAATACCCGCTACATCACTCCTTAACTCTTTCGTATGCTCATCACTAGCATCGAACCTCCTCATCATCTTGTGCACCATATCCTCAACTCGCGCCATACTACCTCCACCATCCCTAGGAGCAACTTCACGATTTTGAGGAGGAACATAGGGCCCACTCCTATCATTTCTGTTACCATAGTTACCCCTGTTGAAGTTGTTGTCGCGGTTGTAATTTCAATCACGAACATAATTACCCTCACGGTTATAGTTACCATAGTTCCGACCTTGGTTCCCTTGACCTTGGCGCCAATTCTCCTGATTGGAGCCTTGGGCATTCGGTCGGAAACCCCCCGTCTCATCATTTACTGCATAGGAATCTTTCTCATAATAATATTCATCAGTTGGTGGTGGTGGTTTATACAAGTAGTTCATTGCGTTTATCTTTTCTGCACCCCAGTGACATGTTTTAACACCAACCCAAGCTCAGTTCTCATCTGTGCCATCTCTTCACGAATCTCATCTGTGGCTGGGTTGTGTGTGGATTGCACTTCAAAGGTATTTCTCCCAGTATCTGACTTCCTAGTACTCCATGCTTTATTATTCCGGGAGATTTTCTCTAATTGTTTGTGCAATTTCAGCATAAGGACACTCCCCATAAGAACCACCTGCTATAGTATCCAATACCGCTTTATTATTATCATCATGTCCCCGATAGAAGTATTCTTTCAGTGACTCATCATCTATTCGGTGATTGGGGACACTTCTCAAAAATGAAGTGAACCTATCCCAAGAACTGCTAACTGACTCTCCTAGTAGTGCCACAAAGTTGTTCACTCTGTCTTTGTGATTTAGTTTCTTGGAGACCGGGTAGTAACGTGCTAAGAAAACGTCCCTTAGTTGGTTCCAAGTGAAAATTGAATTATAAGGGAGCTCAGTGAACCAAATAGCAGCCTCTCCCGTCAGTGATAGAGGAAATACTCTTAGCCCTATTACATCCAAATTCAAATCAGGCATCCCTACACAGCTTTTACACACTGCCCTCACCTTAGCTATATGGGCATGTAGGTCCTCAGACGGTAGTCCTGAAAACAAACCTCTAGCAGTGAGCATTTGTATTAGACTACTAGTGACTACAAAGGTGTGACCTTCTGGTAGAGGGGGCAAGACAAGTGGCCCATCAGAATCTGCAATATTATCATAACCTATGTAGTATTCTTGAGGACGTGGAGCGGGATTTTGTCCCCTTTGTGCATCTTGACAAGGATTATAAGGTAATAATCGACCATGAGCATCAACTGGAGCTGGGATGTTCTTGTTTGGATCATCATCATTTATACCCAAGTTTCAATTCATATTGCGTAGTGTACGCTCTAACTCGTGATCGTAGGGAAACAAGGGTTCTCTTCCTCTCCGTATATTTGGCATACAAGGAAGTTAGTTCTGCAAAAATCAAAAACAACAGAAAAAGTAAAATCAGGAAAATATTGACTAAACTTTAGTAATAAGTTTAAGTTAATCTAAAAGCTACTTTCCCCGGCAGCGGCGCCAAAATTTGATACGCTCAAACCTACTTCTCAAATAAGAAGTAAAGCGGTCATATCAAGTAAAGAACCCAACTGATGAGGTTGGGATCGATCCCACAAGGAAAATAGTTCAGACTTAACTTTATTCTATTATTACTATTATTTAGCCAACTATTTTCCGAGAAAACAATAGACAAAAAGGGGGGTTTTATTTCTAAATTAATGAAAATGATTAACTAAATAAAAATCAACAACAAACAGATTTAGCTTTCGGAGTTTAATCAATTAATAAAAGTAACTAGGGCTTAAGTGTTCCCCACAAGTTCCTAACTTGATAAATCTAACTATAACAATTCTATCCTAATATCTTGCATGTAAAGTGATAAGTTATGTATCTCTAAATTCTTGGTCTGGCATCTAAAGAATTTCACTCCGCACCTTGGTCCGGCTACGTGTGTTGCTATACTAACCCTTATCTTTACCTCATATTAAGCATTGTATTCTATATTTGACTAAGTTATTAACTCGTACCAACCAATACTAGCCTATTAGATAGTCTACACTAAATCTATGTTGATAATTCTTTTCCTATTATCTACCTCCTTGGTCCGGAAAGTAGCATTAAGGCTAGTTCTAACGTTGGCCATCCATTAAAAAGACTTCTACACGAAAGAATTATCAATACATGCAAGACACCATTCTAGAATTGTTATTTTAGTTAGATTTTACCTTGTTATTCACCCATGGTTCCCACAACCCTAGCTATGGAGTTTAGTTACCCATGTTCATAATTACACAATTCATATTATTAATGGAAGAATTCATGCACTTACTTTTATGAGAACGAATAAATTCCAGAATTTAACTTGATTAATCAACAAAATCACCAACAATCAATTCCGGAAAAAGTATCTTAATTACCAAAATCGAGAGTTCAATACTATAAAAAAGAACTAAAAATTATCAAAAAGTCTAACTCCAAAAATGAGGTTTTTCAAACTATTTATAATAAAAACAAAACCTAATCAAAGAAGGATTCTATTTACTAAAAATCTGTCCAAACGCGTCTGGGTCGACGGACCACGTGACGGACCATCATGGACACGACAGACCGTCATGGCCTCCGTCGTCCCATACTTCACACATTCTTCTTCTGCTTTCTTCATTCCCCTCGACGGACAGGTATGACGGACCGTTTCAAGCACGACGGTCCGTCGAGGGTCTCCGTTCCAAAATACTTGAACTTCTTGGAATTTGGGTACTGGGACTACTTCTCTGATCATCACGACGAACAAGCAGGACGGACCGTCGTGGCTATGACAGTCCGTCATGGACTTCCGTAATCCCACACTTGGTCAGACTTCCCCATCTTCCTTCAGCAGCTTCTCTCCTAACTACGATGCCACCTACGGACCGTCACAGCCTCGACGGACCGTCATAAGCTCCGTAGGTGGTCTCTTCTGCATTTCTTTCTCAAAAACTTTCGCGTTCATCCTTGGACAGATTTTCTGCAAACAAAGAGAAACTTACATAAAAATCAACACAAAAAGGCTTTCGACACACACTAAACATAAGGAAAAAGCATTAGAAATACCGTGAAACCACGGTACATCAGTAGACGTCTATGTAAACTCCAAGTAGAAGTAATGAAATTTTTAAATTTTCCCTAAATTTGACCTATGAATGAAATGATGTAAGGTAAGGCTAGTCTTAGTCCTCAAAGTGGACGACGACGCGACTTACATCTAAGGTGTATTCCCGGATGTGACAGTCACATTCGGGGAGCACCCCCTAAAAGTAACCGGTGTCGACGTCCTCGAAGAGGACTAATACTTACCTCTTAGCATTCCTCATTACATATGATAGTTTAAATTGAGGAAAATTTAAAAAATTTCATCTACTTCTACATTGAGGTTTACATAGAAATCTCGCATACACATAATGTATTCATATTGAGTATATTGAGACCCTTCGTATAAGAAGATTACATATTCCTCTACTTTTATGGCACACATATATATAAGATATAATATAGTCTTAAAACGGATGTCTCATATCACAACCATCTAAAACGAATGCCACAATTGGGATTAACCCATACTTCATTACAACAAGGAGCCTCATACAGGCTTATATAATAATCGTCTTCAAATGAAAAGGAATGAATTAGAAGTCCTATAATTTGAACAACATCAATAGCCTAATAATGGCATCGTCCTTGGAAGGTGAGGACCTACCAAACACTTGGGAAATATCCAAGTAGTCTTCAAAGGTCTTCTATAAGCTCAACGGCCCAACCCTACATTTTGTAGTAAACATAAAAGATGGGTTAGTACACACTTTTACTAAGTATGAGTATATGCCCATAAAACAATTGAAATCATGCTAAAAAGGACATTTGTTCAAAACATGCTACTTTACTTTGAAAAGCCTTATGCATATCCAAGAACCCATATAAGCCAATAAAAACATAACTCCTAAGTCAAGACCATATACAACAGAAGACAAACATCATCAATTATAGTCAAGTCAACATATATAAGAGTTCATAACATCATGATATAATGAAGACCCTTACCCATAACCACCATTTAGCCTACAAGTGCAATGATCAAGTAAATCCCCATAACCTTATTCAAGTAAACCAAACAAAGGATCATAAGTCATACCTAATACAACATAACATAGCATCAATAGTAGCCAACATCATATTTATCAATGTTGCCCAACTTCATGTTCAAAATGAAACTAACATCAATAAGATCATCAGCATGTAGAGTCATCATATACATATCATACACATTATGGAACACAACAACAACCTCCTAAGGGTTTCCTCAAGGCAAACTATTACAAGGAATAGGTAGAGTCCCCTACCCCTACCTAGGCTATGTCAAACCTCTTAAGTCACCCTAGTTAATGTTACTTCATTACTTCATTTTACTTTCGGGAACACATTCCTTAACTGACATAGACCACAAGAGCTATGTGTGGAATCCGGTATTGTAAAACCTTACATCGATGGAATACCGGCCAAAGTAGTACCAAAAATGAACATAGCATCTAGGTAGATCAACTAGCTAGTATTCCTATGGTGGAGACATAGTTTATAGATCTTGAGGCTGTCGTGGAAAAATAACTTTATGCCCTTTTTGGGCTATGAGGCTATCCATCCCGTGAGGACTATGTTGAACCCTACCTTCCCTCCTTGGGAAGGCGTCACCCCACATCTTCAAATTCACATGGTGGTAAACTAGTGTCCCTTTTGAAATGGCTTTAAGCCTTTATTAATCATCATAGCTTTGTTTAGGTCATAGGGTCTACCCCTTATATAGTCATCATCATAGCTCAATAGGAGTTGTATGAGTATTGTCCCTTCATTAAAACTCACACATGTGAGGTTAGCGCATTTACATAATCACATTATGATAAGGCATATAGGTAAGTCATCATCATCCTTATATCATTACATCCTAGCCAACAACTCACAAGTCATAATTCAAGACATTCCAATTCAACATCATACCAACCCGAATCAATCTTATCATAACGTATACTTGAATATAACTTCATCACTAAACACAAGTAATCATAATTGAAGTAAAGGATTTAGATCACAAGACTTACCAAATTACCTTCACAAGACATCATCCAAGGTTTTAGCATCAACCATCCAATTCAACCCAATAATTGGTGTAATATCACCACAAAATAGTACTTAACACGAGAATGAAGTCAATTGCATCATCACTATCCCAATTAACTTTAATTCATAATCTAGGGTTGGGGGGAAAATGGTTCATCATGAATTTTTCAAGAAATAGATTCAATCCCAACAAAACATTACCCTAGGCAGTACATGAATGAGTTAGAATAGATAAAACAAATTTATCAATTAATAGATTCTCCATTTCTCATCCATTTATAAGCAAGATCCAAGATTTTGGGGAAATTGGCAAAAGTGATCTATATGAAATTACATCAATTTACATTGATTAACCAACAATCTACAATTAATTAGTCATAGCCAATCACAATTTATTATCAATTTGATGTTTAGAAGAAAGCCCATTAGAATAGAAAAACCCTTGGAATTGAGTGTTTTAGAAATTAACTTTGAGAGGACCTCTTGGGGATGGGAATACCAAGAGTTAAGGAACCATACCTTATTGAAGATTAATCCACGAAATTCAAGTGAAATCCTATAGAAATTGGTCTTCTTCTTCAAACTTTATTCTTCCTTCGATGGAGGATTTAGGGAGATAGAAAGTAGAGAGAGATGAGAGCTTTTGGCTTTTGTTTTGGGAATTTGGTTTAGGTGAGTTAAAAATGAATTAAAACTGACCCTTAGGCTATTTATAATCACCATCTAAATTAGCCAAAGACTCCTCACTTAAATGGGTCTTTTTGTGAAGTCAAAATGCTTAAAATACGATTTCAACGAATCTGGGAAGTGGCTGCGCATCGCGGGGCTAATTTCATTTTCTTTTGAAATCCGGTTTGAGGCAGTGGAACTCGTGGAGTGCACGCATTCCGAGGCAAATTTTTCCACCCCACGTGACAGTTGCGCATCACGCTGTGATCTTCATTTCTAGGATGCCGCAAGCTGCTTTGGCAACTTGCTTGCCAAGGTTTGGGTCCTCCTCCCGGACTCTTCAAACGTTCCATGGGGAGTTTTTAATTGATGTTTGGACCATTTGTACTAAATTATACTTATTTAAAGTGTTTTTATATGTTTTGGACTTGATATGACCCTCTCAAACCTTCACCAAACATAGGGACGTCAACTAGTTTGATTTAGCTAGTTTCCGGACATCATGAACGTTTCATGACGCCTTTACTCTAAAACCTCCTAAATGATTTATAAACATTATTTAGGCTTACAAACAGTGTTATAAGGCTTAGTTCATCATGTGAGTCTCTATCTTAGGTCATGGACTTTCGGAGTGTTGCATTATCTCCCCCTTAGAAACATTCGTCCCCGAATGACACTAAAATCTTTTAAAGGGAAATGATGGACTCAATAATAGCAGCCCAACTAACAATCAATATAAAATCATCATGATTCACAGCTCATTGGTCTGCTTAACCACTCCATTCAACACATAATCATGGAATTTATACATAGCAACTCAAAACATCAATTCCTTCACATAAGAGCTCAACATTACCACATGAGGAATTTCCTTCTCTACAACAATATGAGTTCAACACAACATATAGTCACTTACGCAAAAAAGAACCTTTAAAAACATGTTATCATGCTTAATATCATTTCATATAGGCAACAACATACCAATTACACAAATGAGTACAAATTTAGCAAAACAGCATTTTTATATGAAACTTCCTTTTAGCAAAACCTTTATCATGTATATGCACATATTTATTTAAAAAATACAAATTCAACGTATTTATTATTAATAGGAACAACTAACCTTAATTAGCAAAGAGATGAGGATAACGGGACTTCATGTCAGTTTGGCCTCCCATGTTGCTCCCTCAACTAGGTGGTTCTTCCATAACACCTTTACGGAAGCCTCATCTTTGTTCCTCAACATCTTCACTTGTGTATCAAGGATTTCAACCGAAACCCCTTCATAGGAGAGGTTCTCATCCACATCTAGACCCACAATAGGAAGTATGGACTTGGGATCACCAATGCACTTTATAAGCATGGACACATGAAATACCGGATTAACCGAAGATAGCTCACTAGGTAATTTCAATCGTATACAACCTTGCCAACCCTTTGCAAAATTTCATAGAGACCCACATAACGAGGACTTAACTTCCCTTTCTTGTCAAATCTCATCACGCCTTTCATAGGTGAAATTTTCAAATACATTTTATCACCTTCTTCAAACTCTAACTCTCTTCTCCTATTGTCAGCATAAGACTTTTTCCGGCTATAGGCTGTTTTCAACCGGTTCCTGATGATATAAAATTTCTCCAAAGTCTTATAAATCATTTCGTCCATGAGTGAAGACTCACCCACTTCAAACCATCCAATCGGAGATCTACAACTCCTACCATACAAGGCTTCAAAATAAGCCATGGATATAGTTGAATGGTAACTATTGTTATAAGAGAACTCAACCAGAGGCAAGTATTCATCCAAACTTCCCTTAAAATCAATTACACAAGCTCTAAGCATATCCTCAAGGTTTTAATAGTTCGCTCCGCTTGACCATCTATTTGGGGACGAAAAGCGGTGCCTAACTTCACTTGAGTACCCAACCCTTTTTTAAACGAACTCCAAAACCTAGATGTGGATTGTGCACCCCTATCCGATATGATGGTAATGGAATACCATGAAGACACACAATCACACATATGAAGATCCTTCCATAATCCTCCGCCGAGTGAGTGGACTTGACGGGAATAAAATTAGCGGATTTTGTTAATCTCTCCACCACCACACATATAGAATCATTTTGCCTTTTAGTCTGAGGCAAATCTACTACAAAGTCCATATAAATGTCTTCCCACTTCCAAGTGGGAACTAGTATTTCTTGTAGTAAACCACTCTGCTTTAGGTACTCGGCCTTCACTTGTTGACAATTTGGACATTTTGCAACAAATTCCGCTACGTCCCTTTTCAAACCATCCCATCAAAACACCTCTCTAAGTCACATGATACATCTTTGTAGAACCCAGATGGATGGAATAACGGAAACCATGACCTTCCTCTAGAATCCGATTTCTGAAATTCTCAACATTGGGAACACATAACCTTCCTTGGTACCTCAAAACACCATCCCCCCTAAGGAGAATGACTGATTTAGCTTACCTAAAACTGATTCCTTCAACTCCATCAATGGTTGATCAAGGTGTTGCTTAGACTTCACCTCAAACTCCAAAGATGATTCGGAGTTATGATGGACCATAAAACCACAATTTAGAGAATCTTCCAATCTAACACTTAAAAGAGCCAACCTATGAACATCTTTCACTAGGTCCTTCTTGCTCTACTCAACATGAGATACACTACCCATGGCCATACGACGTAGAGCATCCGTAACTACGTTGGCCTTGCCGAGGTGGTATAGAACACTTATTTTGTAATCCTTCAACAATTCCAACCACCGCCTTTGTCGGAGATTAAGCTCCTTTTGAGAAAACACATATTGATACTATTGTGGTCGGTATACACCTCAACAGGGACACCATACATCTAATGCCTCCATATTTTCAAGGCAAATACCAAGGCCGCTAACTCAATATCATGAGTTGGATTATTCTTCTAATGAATTTTCAGTTGCCTAGAAGCATAGGCTATAACATTGCCATGTTGCATAAGAACACACCACAACCCAACTCGAGATGCATCACAATAAACAACGAAGCCCTTGGTACCCTCCGATAAAGTCAAAACAGAGTGCAAGTAAGCCTCTCTTTCAAGATTTGGAAACTTCATTCACATGCTTCTGACCACTGAAATTTCACACTCTTCTGGGTCAAGGTAGTAAAAGGAGAAGCAATGGACACAAAACCATCCATAAACCTCCAATAGTATCCCGCTAGACCCAAGAAGCTTCTAATGTCGGTGGAGTCAATGTTCTAGGCCAATTCTTGACCGCCTCGGTTTTCCTTGGATCAACCTCAAATTCCTCAATAGAGATTACATGACCAAGAAACTCCACTGACCTCAACCAAAATTCACATTTTCTATGCTTGGAAAATAGTTGGTTTTCCTTAAGCACTTGTAACACCACTCTCAAATGATCCATGTGTTCATCCTCATTTTTCGAATATAACAAGATGTCGTCAATGAAGACAATGACAAATGATCCTAGTAACTTTGAAATACTCTATTCATGAGATCCATAAACACTGCCGGAGGATTTAGTGAGACCAACGGACATTACTAAGAACTCATAGTGACCATATCTAGTTCAAAATGCCATTTTTGGTGTATCTTCACCTCTCACCATAAGTTGGTGATACCCCGATCTCAAATCAATCTTAGAAAAGTAGCTTGCTCCTTGGAGCTTATCAAACAAGTCATCAATTTGAGGGAGAGGATACTTATTATTACTAGTGAATTTATTGAGTTGGCGATAATCAATGGAAATTCTAAGGGATCGATCCTTCATCTTCATAAACAAAATCGGTGCACCGCATGGAGAAATACTAGGTCTAATGAAGCCTTTGTCTGGTAAGTCCTTGAGTTGAGACTTCAACTCTTTCAATTCAGCCAGAGTCATCCGATAAGGAGAAATTGAAATGGGGTTGTTATCCGATAGAAAATCAATACAAAATCAATTTCCCGTTAGGGAGGAATACCAAGAAGATCATTAGGAAAGACCTCCAGAAATTCCCTTACTATGGGGACCAACTCAATATGGGAATTTTGGAGTCTAAATCTTTGACTCTTACAATATGGTATAAACACCCTTTAAAGATCATCTTACAAGCTTTTAAACACGAAATGATACGATCTCTAGTAATAGAATTTCCCCTCTTCCACACTAAGACTTGTTCATTAGGAAAGTTACACTTCACCACCCTTGTTCTACAATCTATGGAAGCGAAAAAAACATGCAACCAATACATTCCCAAAATGACATCAAAATCAACCATATCAAGTTCTACTAGTTCAACATAAGTAACTCTATTGGGAAACATTTTAGGAAAATTTTTATACTCTCTCTTTGCAACAACCGACTCACCCACCGGGTAGACACCATAAAAGGTTCATTCAAGATATCGGGTAAAATGTCAAACTTTTTAGCTACTAAAGGGGTAACAAATGACAAATTAGCACCGGGATCAAGTAAAGCATATACGTACATAGAGAAAACATTCAACATACCGGTCACCACATCGGGAGAAGTCTTTAGCTCACCCCTAGAGCGGAGAGCATAAAAGCGATTCTTCTTCGGAGCATCAACATTAGAACCACTTGCTTGAGCTTGCCCACTACCCTTGACTTGACCCTTCAAGTTTTGGCAATACCTCACCTTGTGGCCACTCTTACCACAACTAAAGGAATTGTCCCTCTCAATGAGGAAATCACCATAATGTTTCTTGCCACACTTTCCACAAGTTGGCATCTAACTTGGTGAACTAGTACTCCTTCCCTTTTGAGGCTTAGGGTTAGACACCCTATAATCATGAGAATTATGGAACTGGGAAGGAACTTGATTAGAAAACCTTTTTTTGAACCTAGGCTTGTCTTGGATGTCAAGCCTACCCTTTAGGTAACCACCATCAAATGACATTGCCCTAATGAACCCATCATTGAGTGGAAGGGGGGAATCTCTATTCATAGAGTTCGTGTCATTTCTTGTCTAAAAGCTTGTAAAATGATCTCTAAAGGGTGTCTATACCATATTGTAAGAGTCAAAGATTTAGACTCCGAAGTTCCTACCATTGAGTTAGTCCCCGTAGTGAGGTAATTTCCGGAGATCTTTCCTAATAATCTTCCCGTAATTCCTCCCGAACTAGAAATTTATTTTGGTATTGACTTGCTACCGGATACGAATCCCATTTCAATTCCCCCTTATGGGATGGCTCTGGCCGAATTGAAAGATTTGAAAGCTCAACTGAAGGATTTACTAGACAAAGGTTTCATTTAACCAAGTATTTACCCATGGGAAGCTCTGGTGTTATTTGTTATGAAGAAGAATGGGTAACTTAGGATGTGTATCGAGTACCGACAACTAAACAAGGTGACCATTAAGAATAATTATCCTCTTTCTCGGACTGACGACTTATTTGATCAACTCCAACGGGCAACCTACTTTACCTAAATTGACTTATGGTTGTGATATCACAAACTTATGGTGAGAGATGAAGATATTCCCAAAACGGCCTTTTCAAACAAGATATGGTCATTATGAGTTTAGAGTGATGTCTTTTGGGTTGACTAATGCCCCAATGACATTTATGGACCTAATGAATAGGGTGTTCTGAAACTACCTAGATGCCTTTGTGATTGTCTTCATAGATGACATCTTGGTGTATTAGAAGATTGAGGGTAATCATATGGGTCATTTGAGAGTGGTTTTACAAGCTTTTAAAGAACACCAATTATTTTCCAAGTATAGGAAATATGAGTTTTGTTTAAGGGCAGTGGCGTTTGTTGGTCATTTCATCTCTAGTGAGGGTGTAGAGTTTGATCCAAAGAAGATTGAGGCGATTACAAATTGGCTTTGACCTTTAGCTCTAACGAATATTAGATGTTTCCTGGGACTAGTTGGGTACTTTAGGAGGTTTGTGGATGGCTTTGCATCCATTTTTCACTTTGTTTGACTACTTTGACCCAAAAGAATGTGAAATTTGACTGGTCGGAGGCTTGTGAAAGAAGCTTCCAAATCTTGAAAGATAAGCTTACCACTGTTCCAGTGTTGAATTTACCGGAGGGTACTAAGAGTTTCATGGTATATTGTGATGCATCCCGATTAGGATTGGGTTGTGCCGTTATGCAACACGAGAAAGTTATAGTCTATGTGTTATGACCCAAAGGTATACCCTAGAAGTTATGGTATTCTCGAATCTTAACACGGCGTTGTGGACCTCTCGGAGGTCTAAGACAAGACCTTAGACATATTTCATTGCATAATCATAAAAATAGCGAAAAAGTTAAAACTTTTCATAGCACATCATATGCTAGACCGTTTCTTCATATACATATAAAATATCATAATACATAGTTAGACTCTTATGTCTCTTTGCCATCTTAAGACACAACTCAATTTAATAGAATAAGGACACGACCCTTAACAACATAAAATATATGTAAGCTATTACATAAATGAATAGGAACTTGATATAGGCAAATCCTTGAATCATAAGGATCCCTCTTCTTGAACTTGGAATATCTAACCAAGCTCTTCACCTAGGAGACATACTCTAGACATCACCACCTACACTTGGTGTAAAAAGATTAAGAATAATGGTATAAGTACAAGAATGCACTAAGTATGACAACCATGCAAAAACATGCATTTAAAGAGGACATTTCTTTTGAAATCATGCAACATGTTTTTTTAGTATATTTCATAAATATAGGGACATATAAGCTCAGTATAGTTAACCTACATAATATATACATGGATAATACTCATAATAACACATAAAGCCATTTATCATACTTATAGGCATATTCAGTACACATCATACATTAACTCTCTTTTATTTTACTTCTATTCTTAAGTAACCCTCAAGTGTACCTAGTGCAATGTATCACCTTGAGGTCACCTTACAATAGTCTTTCATAATATGCTTCATAAACACAACCACATATATTCACAAGTCATAATCACATCAAAGACATCAACTTCACATAAGGACCATCACCTAAGACAACTCTTAAGTCACACTAGTGCAATGTGTAGGTAGCATTCCATAATACTACTTCCACCAAGTGTACCTAAGGAGTCACCCTAGACTAGGTATAACATATTCAACAAGTCATAACATATTCACTTACAACTAGACATAAGGACACATACTTCATATCATCATATAAGGACTCTTTCTTTTACTACAACCTTAGTCATAAATCATTTAGTTTATATCATAGGCAAACCACCCTCATAACCCCTATCACAAGCTTACTTGCGCAATGTACACATGGAGTCTCATACCCCCACATATACTAAGTAAATTCATTTAGAAGCCATAAGTGTAATTCACATGCATAGTCATAATTCATATTTCAACATAACAGGGTCACTTAACATGTATTCATACAAGTCGTACATAACATAATTCTGTACTTCATAAGGGTCTCCAATCCTATCCTATCTTGAAGTCATCTAGTGCAATGTATAGGTAGGGTCCATAGTCCTCCCATACCAAGTACACTTCTCAAGGAATTTAGATTAGAGTTCATATTCTTATCTTAGTTAATTACTAACCTTCGAGAGACATATCCATAACCGACATAGACCATGTGAGCTACATCAAATCCAGTGTTCTACTCCCACACCGAAAAGAGTGGGTTAACACTTGTCCAAGGTGCAACCATTCGTACATAGCTATTCTAGGTGGATCCACTAAGCTAGATTCCTATGTTGGTACATAGTTATGGAACAAGTAGATTGCTTAGAGAAACCTTGACTAACTAAGCGTGAAGGTTTCCATCTCATGAGACAACATCTAGGTTGGGAACCCGGACTTACTAACGTGACAGTTCTCTTGAGGAAAGCCGGACTTACTAGACATTAAGCTCCCACTTTCATTTGACATGTTCACTGGGTGCTAAGAAATAACTCCCTTTTTAAACATCATTAAGCCTTTAGATAACATTAGTTCATTAAGAATAGGCCTTAGGGACTTACTCCCTCATATATCATATAGCTCAAAGGTATCTAGGGTGAGAAATCAACATTCACCATAGAACCTACATTATATGAGAATGTCCTTTCACATAATCATATCATATTCATACATGCATGTGTGTGTGTGCATATATGTGACATCTACCTTCACATAAAAACATTTAGGAACACCTGTTCATAACTTAATTAATCATATAATATTCATGGATAAAAATAGGTGACGATGCATAGGAGAACTATTTTTTCCTTAGTCATCGTGAATCTATCCTACTCATAAATATGCATGAAGTGTGGGTGTGTACAATGGCCAACATTATCACATAATGGCTATCACATAATATTGAGGAAACCACCCTCTAAAGACCACAACACATGTACAACATTCTTCAAGTCTCAAGTCATACAAACATATAGAGTATTGAGGACTATAGACTACACACACTCACATTTCATCATTGGAGGCAAGTACATATTCAACAATAGAATATAAGACTCCTAGCATACTTTGATCGCACAATCAGATAGGGTTCCTATGGGTAGGGGTCAAGCTATACGGATATTTATCACCATTAGCCTTATAGACCACACCTAACCCTAAAATGATCATCACACATAAACATATAACATCATCTTCAAACCTAGATTAAACAAATAGTGTAGAAGACTATACACATAACATCACATAACATCAATTCACTTAGACATGATATTAGAATCAAGGCTAAATCCTTCAACTTCGTAACATATGAATAATCATATCAATTCATATTGCATCTAATGCCTTCAAGGCCATGATCATAACACATAAACATATACAAGAATGTAAACACCGCCACCATAAGTGGACCATACCAATCAACACAATTCAATATACATTCTAAGCTAATTAGAGGAATTAAGTCAACTTACCAAATATCCAAGATAATGATAATCTTTAATCATTCTCCACAATTCATATTCAATTGATATAGATAGTAATAGCAATAAGCAATTCAATACAATCTAATCACAATTCTATAAGCATCAAATCAAGATCACAAGACCCACATTATAGGCCAATTTGAGAAATTAGGAGGATCATCGGTTCTTCATAAAATTGGATATAAATTCATCATAAAATCAGTATATAAACATATATATATTCATCATTAAAATGCTTTTGAAATCAATTTGAGAATGAACCCATGGATAGATTGAAAGATAGGTGTCACGACTGTCGTCTAGACCCTAGCCGAAACCGGCGTCTTTGACCTCTCAGAGGTCGCAGACAAGCCTACATACGTCATCATTACATCGTATAGGGTAATTGTAGCGGACAATTTAGAACTTTTGTTTGCTTTGAAGTATACATAGACTTCATAGTAAGAATTGCATTATATCATATCAGTTCACCACAACCATCTAATAATAAGATGTTCAAATGAAGGAACTAGTTCATAACTGCATAAATATAAAGTTTCCAAAATGGCACCAACACGATGTCTGAAAAAAAAGAAATAAAGAAACGCTAGTGGAACATCCTCCACTAGCTCATGCCTACGTCTAAGCTAGAATATAAGAGATAAGAATCCTCGAAAGCATAAGGGCCTACCAAGTACGGATGAATGCTCCACGTCCGGATAGCTTCAACGTAATCTCGTAAGCTCTAGCGTCCACTTGCACCTGCACCTTAAAGTAAAGGATTGTATGGGATTAGTACACACTTGTACTAAGTATGGGTGTATGCAAGTACACACCTAGGACATACATGATGTAGAACAGCTCTCTCCTAACGATATGAATTATGGAAAGCCAAGTTAGTTGGACTTGCCAAATCAGATTAGGAAAGTCATGCTATGAGAGTAACTTGCATCATCATTTTTTTCATATTGCACACAACACATAACATATTTCATATAGAACACACATATATCACATATCATACTTTCTATACCATGAGACCTTGGAATCACGGACTTAACATTAGGACTTCCCATCTGAGAGCTCAACATATGGGACCTCAACTTCGGAGCCTTCTTTAGCAAACACAGAGTCTGCTTCATTTATTCATACGTACTTCATTTTCATTCATTCATATACCTAGGATTTTGTTTAAGACTTTCATCGGGTTCACTGTGCAATGACCATGAATGACCTAGTATCATTACTTGAGTCTAGTTCACCTCTTGATTATCCTATCCAAACAGCTTTGGTATCATTCATTTCATTGTGTGCATTACTTGAGGCTGGCCTCATTCTTTCTTTGGGAACTTTAACTGTAACCGACATAGATCATGTGAGATCCATGAAATCAGTGTCTACCCCACACCGAAAAGAGGTGGAATCACCGGCCAATGTGAAACCAAAACATGCTAGCGTATATAGAGAATTGATCGCTGCTAGAACCCTATGTTGGTTGCATAGGTTCAAAGACTAGGAGATATAAGGAGACCCATACCCGCCTAAACGGGCAGTCTCATCTCATGAGATTTACACTAAACTCTGCCTTCCCAAAAAAAGGAATCGCGACTCATAGATAGCCTATCGGTGCTTCATATAAAGTTCCATTACATTCATCTCACACATCATAGAAGCTGGCTTCTAGCATGAGGGCATCATTGCTCATTAGATGATTTCTCATCTCATCATTTGTATTAAGCGTGTATTAATCTCAATACTTTCATTAGAGTGTTTCTTAGAGACTGGCCTCTTTATTAGTTTTATACTCTCATAGGTGAGTACGATATTTGGTAACACTTATTAGGCTCATTTGAGATTGATCTCGTCTTTCATATTAGCCTCTTATCATGTTGTCACCACATTCATTAACTTTACCATATTATCTCTTCATAATTACTCACCCCATTACGTGAATGTTCATTTCATCATATACCAATGCACTTGGCCTTTTAGTGTATTTCACAATCTTAATTAACCCTCTTGGGATCACATTATTTCATCATATACATCTTAGGCTACTTATTTTTAAACGTACGCTGGACTTATGAACCCATATGTACAAGCCATGAGGCTTCGTTCATAATTCGTCTAAGTGACTTATACTTACCCAAGATTATATGATACAAGACTTATGCATCTTGTAAATGTTCCAAGGTCTCGAGTTCGATCCCTGTGGGAAGCATTCATTAAATATTTAGTCACGTAAGACTTGTGTATCAATACGGAATTGGGCAAGGGAACCGAATTTCGAATCCCTTGAGCAACACTAAACTCATGTTTAGATTTTTTGATTTACATTTTCGGTTTGGGGACCCCAGGTCGATCCCCAATGTCTACACTTTTTGTTTTCTTTCTTTTCTTTCCTCTCTTTTTCGTTTGAGACCAAGAGGATGTGGGATCGATCCCCCACAACCTCATTTTATTTTTATTTAGTTTTCTCCTACTTTTCTCACCTATCCAAAGGGTTGTGGGTTTGATCCCCACACTCTACATTTTATTTATTTCCCTTTTTCTCTTATTTCTTCACCCAACCTTACCCCATTTCGAATCCCCCTCACCTCACATTTAATATTGAATTTTACAATATTTTTAAAACAATTTTTGAGCTCCAATTTTTCAAGGTTCATAGACGAAACCAAATTTCCAGCAAATCTGGAAATTTGATCACGTTTTCCAGTCCATTTTCTCAACATTTTATATGGTAGATTTTAGGACAAATTCGAAGAACATTTCGTACATTATTAGGTGCAATTTCGTGGTTAGATTTAGACAAGAGTTTTCACTCAATTCAACAATATCACACCTCATATGAACATCACGATTTTTACAAGCCTTTGTACATAAAATACAAGGATTCAACATGCCTTTTTCACACTTCAATTTGTGACCAAGAGTTACGGCCTAGACCATGCACACACATACTAATCACATAATTTAAGAAAGACATAATTATCAGTCATATAAATCCGAACATACATACATGAACATAATCATCACAAAAACACGGTACATCCCTAATTTCTACCAACAAACATACCCAACCTACAACAATCGGTGGGAGCAAGTGACAAGGACGTGCAACGGGGAAAGATTCTTACTTTTCGGATTAGAATAGACTGAAACTTAGGGGTCACTTAGGAAAGGGACCAAGATGAAGAAAACCCATACCTTTTCTGCAGTTCAACACCTTCCAAACCTGCTCCAATGGCAGCCAACTCCCACAACACCAAAGCCTCCCCACCGAAACTTCAAGCACAATCTGTCAAGAATAATGTTTTTACTTTTCATTTTTAGTTTAGTTTTTCTTTTAAGTTTTAGCGTACAGGTTCTTCAGGAGTGACGAACTTTTCATTTTTTTGTTCTTTTACTGATGAACAAAACGTGAGAATGACAGTAGAGAGAGATGATAATGAGAGTGGAGAGATGTGTGAGTAAGCTTAGTAGTAGGAGTTTTAGGTAAGGTCTTAGTCAAACTAGGACTCTTTGTTATTTTAAATAAAAATCCAATTTTTTTAATGCTTAAGTAACAAGACTAAAATGCCCTTACTTAAATCAGATAATTAAATACCAATTAATTCAACTTAAATATTGCTTCCACCAAGGATCGAACCCGGGTGGAGCTCATCCGGCGAAAATGGGTCAATTCGGGTCTACCCTACCCGAATTGTCCACTATTTTCATTAATTAATTAATTAATTAAATACTTAGGGTAATTACAATACTACCCCTAGCCTGGAAAAGACCATTTTACCCCTAGACCCTCCAAATCTAAGATTACCCCTTTCAAGTCCGGTTAAAACTCATCCGGGTGAATCTTAATATTCGGGTGCCCTACATGGCTGGACCCAACCTTGCCTAACTCAACTAACTCACCAAGTTGGTTGTCTTGGCTGGTGCATAGGTTCTGAGGTCTGGTTCCACGCGCATGAAGCCGTGTGAACCCGGTCTAATCTAGGCATTCTAGGTACGTTTAGTCATTACTTAGCACAGTCATTTTCGGGTTGTTACATTATCCCCCCCCTTAAGAACATTCGTCCCCGAATGACACTTCTATTTATCTAGCACAATTCCAGTCATATCATAACATGAGTACTATACACAGTCAAGCAACAACAACCAAGAATAGAGGAGATAAGGAAACTTAGACTTAACAATAGGTAGTGTAACCTCAAGAGCTGAAAAGATGAGGATAGCGGGATCTCATATCGGCCTCGGCCTCCCACGTAGCACCCTCAACAAGATGGTTCCTCCACAAAACTTTCACTGTGGCAACCTCCTTGTTTCTCAGCCGCTTTACCTGTCGGTCTAAAATCTGAACAGGAACCTCCTCATAGGACAAGTCTTCATCAACCCCCAAACCTTCAATAGGCAGAATAGATGCTGGATCACCAAGGCACTTTTTTAACATAGAGACCTGAAAGACTGGATGAACAGAAGCTAGCTCCGCAGGCAACGCCAACTCATAGACCACCTCTCCCACAAGCTGTAGAATCTCTTATGGCCCAACGTACCTTGGACTCAACTTCCCGTTCCTATCAAACCTCATCACCCCCTTCATGGGTGATATCTCCAAGTAGACTTGGTCACCAACATCAAACACTAAGGGCTGCTTCATGTTATCTGCATAAGACTTCTGCTTACTGTAAGTAGTAGCCAACCTGTCCCTAATCACTATGACCTTCTCTAAGGCCTCATGAATGATCTCTGGACCCAAAATGGATGACTCTCCAACCTCGAACCACCCAACTGGAGACCTACACCTCCTACCATACAGTGCCTCAAACGGTGCCATCCCAATGTTAGAGTGGTAGCTATTATTATACGAAAACTCTATCAATGGCAGATGGTCGTCCCAACTACCTCTGAAGTCTATCACACACGGCCTCAACATGTCCTCTAATGTCTGAATGGTGCGCTCTTCCTGCCTATCTGTCTGAGGATGGAAAAAAGTATTGTGCTTTACCTGCGTGCCTAAGCTCTTCTGGAAGGATCTCCAGAAATGCGAAGTGAACTGCGCTCCTCTATCCGAAATGATAGACAAATGAATCCCATGCCACCTCACAATCTCATCAATGTAGAGTCTCGCATAATCGTCGGCCCTATAAGTAGACTTCACAGGGATAAAGTGGGCATACTTAGTCATCCTGTCCACAATAACACATATGGAGTCATGATGTCTCCTAGTCCTCGAAAGACCAACCACGAAGTCCATGTTAATGGCCTCCCACTTCCAAGTCGGAACCTCAATCATCTGAGTGAGACCACCAGGCTTAAGGTGCTCCTCCTTAACCTGCTGACAATTAGGACACCTGGCCACATACTCAGCAATGTCCTTCTTCATGACTTCCCACCAATAGATCTGCTTGAGGTCATGATACATCTTGGTGGAACCTGGATGTATCGAATACCTGGAACCATGGGCCTCTGCAACAATCTTAGTCCGCAAATCATCCACGTCTGGTACACACAACTGTCCTGGTACCTAAGTATGCCGTCACCTCCCAAAGCAAAGGACTCATTCATCTTTATCAGCAATGAGTCCGTCAACTCCATCAACACAGGATCAAGATGCTAACCCTTCTTTACTTCAACTACCAAGGATGATTCAGAACTAGGATGAATTGAAACACCCCCACTAGTAGAAGCCATCAACCACACACCCAGTCTGGACAGTCTGTGTACATCCTTCACTAACTCCGTCTTCCTATCATCAACGTGGACTGTACTCCCCATGCTCAACCTGCTCAAAGCATCATCTACAACATTTTCCTTCCCTAGATGGTAGTGGACACTCATGTGATAGTCCTTCAAAATCTCCAACCATCTCCTCTGACGTATATTCAACTTCCTCTGTGTGAACACGTACTGGAGACTCTTGTGGTCTGTGAACACATCCACATGCACCCCGTACAAGTAGTGCCTCCACAGCTTCAATGCAAACACCACAGCTACCAACTCCAGGTCATGAGTTGGATAATTCTTCTCATGAACCTTGAGTTGTCTGGACGCGTAGGCTATGACCTTACCACCCTACATAAGAACACAACCCAAACCAACCCTAGATGTGTCACAATGAACAGTGTAATTCTCACCATATTTAGGCAACGTAAGCACTGAGGATGAAGTGAGTCTGTCCTAGAGCTCCTAGAAGCTTTTCTTACAAGTCTCCGCCCATTCGAACTTGGCATTCTTCTTAGTCAAAGATGTCAGTGGGGCAGCAATGGAAGAAAAACCCTCCACAAGCCTGCGTTAGTAACCAGCCAATCCCAGAAAGCTACGAATGTCAGTGGGAGTAAGAGGTCTTGTCCAGTTTTTAACATCCTCAGTCTTCCTGGGGTCCTTCCACACCCTGAGCAGACACAACATGACCTAGGAAGGTCACTAATCTAATCCAGAATTCACACTTGCTAAATTTGGCATACAACTGATGTTGTCTAAGTACCTGCAAGGTTAGTCTCAAATGTTGTTCATGCTCTTCCTTTGTCTTAGAGTAGATGAGGATGTCATCAATGAATACTATCACGAAAGAATCAAGGTATTCACGGAAGAGTCGGTTTATGAGGTCCATTAATGCAGCTGGTGCATTAGTTAGACCAAATGACATAACTAGGAACTCATAATGACCATAACGGGTACGAAAGGCTGTCTTTGGGATATCTTCATCCCTAACCCTAAGATGATGATACCCATAACGAAGATCAATCTTCGAGAAGAAACTAGACCCTTAGAGTTGATCGAATAAGTTATCTATTATGGGAAGTGGATACTTGTTCTTTATAGTGACTTTGTTGAGCTGCCGACAATCAATACACATTCTAAGGGTTCCATCCTTCTTTTTCACAAACAACACTGGAGCGCCCCAAGGGGATATGCTCGGCTGGATGAAGCCATTATCAGTGAGATGTTTTAACCACAGCTTCAAATCTTTGAGTTCAGCTGGAGCCATTCTGTAGGGAGGAATTGAGATTTTTTTGGTATCGGTATCTAGGTCGATACCAAAATCAATCTCTCATTGTAACAACCCGAAAATGACTACGCTAAGTAAGGCCTAAACGTACCTAGAATGACTAGATTAGACCGGGTTCACACGGATTGATCCGCGTGGAACCAAACCTCTGAACCTATGCACCAGCCAAGCCAACCAACTTGGTTAGTTAGTGGAGCTAGGCAGGGTTGGGTCCAGCCATGTAGGGCACCCGAATATTAGGATTCACTCGGATGAGTCTTAACCGGACTTAGAGAGTTAGTCTTAGGTTTTAAGGGTTCTAGGGCTATAAAGGTAATTTCGGGGCTAGGGGTCGTATGGTAATTAACCTAGTCTGATATTTAATTAAATAAATAAGTGATTAATTAGTCAAAATGGGTCAAAACTCGGTGGTCGAACCTAAGTTTGACCGTACCTCCACCACTCGGGTTCGAGCCGAGGTGGAAGCATAATGAGGAACGAATTAAAGGATTAAAAATTAGAGAAAATAAGGAGGGGCATTATAATAACTTAATATATAATTATAATCTGATTTTTATTAGTGTTGAATAAGTCAACAACAATTCCCTCAAAAAGGGGCGCACAACTCTCACTAGGAGTGTGCTTCTTGCCCACTCTTAATTCTTTAAATTACTCCTAAAAACATTTTGAGATTTATTTTACAATTCAAAAACAGAAAACAAACGTAAAACTCACTATTCTAAAAGTGTTCTTGGGTGCATCCATTAAAAAAAAGGGAGAATTCGTACGCATAAGTGTTTTAAGTAAAGAACTCCACTTGCAAACAAAAATCAAAGCTCGGAAGAAAGGTTTGTGTGTGGCTGGGGCGTGTGGTTGTGGCTGGTTGTCAAGGCTAAAAAGGTATGGGTTTTCTTCTCTCTTGGTACCTTTCCCAAGAGTCCCCTAAGGTTCAGTTTAAGTCCAATCGAAAAACTAAGGTTGTCCCCCGTTGCTTGCCCCCGTCATTAGACCCTTTGACCGAATTGATGCATGCGTTCGTATGACTTCTGGTAGATGATTTTAGGAATGATTGTGATTATGTGCAATGTGTGTTTCGGGCTGTTTATGATTTTTATGAACGTCCGAATGTTAAATGTCATATGTGCACAAAACATGTTGTTTTCCGTAATTGTGTTGTTACTGTTAACTTTAAGAAAATGGTGAATCACGTGTTATGCAATGTTGTGTGTTTAACATGCAAAAGAAATCATGATGTTCATGAATAAGAAAGTTAAAGTAAATTCCTTAATGAATTGGTCAAAAGTATATGTAAAATTATAAGTTAAACGTCTAGGCTAAATGCAAGAAAGTGAAGTAAAATTATATGTTAATTGAGCATGGTTTCAGCTAGTCATTAGTATTAATGAAGAGAACTAGAGGCTTCCATTTAGAGTGAAACTCGAAATTTTAAGGTCCTAATACTATGAGATTAAGACTTAAAATAAAAGAAAAGAAAATAGGGTGAGAGAGGGGATTCGAATTGGGCAGGTTGAAAGAAGCTTGGAATTTTAAAAAAAAAAAATTGTGAGGGAAGGGGGATTCAAACTTGGCTCCTTGGCCAAGGGTGTGAGATACATAAATCTCACACCAAAAATAAATTAATAAAAAGATGAGGCCACTGGGATTCGATCCCAGATCCTCTTGGCCGAATTTAGGAAAACACTTAGCACTCTAAATAATTAAAAATAAGGTGTTGCCCAAGGGATTCGAACATGGGTCCTCTTGGCCGAATTTATGGAGACACTTAACACTTTAAATAATTAAAAATAAAGTGCTGACCAAGGGATTCGAACATGGGTCCTCTTGGCCAAAATTGGGAGACACATAAGTCTCACATATGATTAAATAAAATGCAGCCACTAGGGATTTAACTTGGGTCCCTTGGCTGAATATGTAAGATGCATAAGTCTTGCACAACATATACTTAGATTATCATGAAACACTTAGCCAAATATGAGTAACCCGAAATGGGTACTACCATGAGATAATGGTAAGATTAAGAAATGAACATTCACGTAATGAGGTGAGTAATTATGTTATACTATGATGCTAATGAAAATAGTGACAACATGATAAGAGGCTAAGATTAATGGTCAGTAAGTCTCAACCAAGCCTAAGAAAATTTTACCAAACGTACTCACCTATGGGAGTGTAGAATGATGTAGAGTCAAGTCTCAAGTATACTCCAAAATAAAGTATTAAAAATGGATTCATAGTTAATATGTAGAGAAAAGAGTGACTACATGACTATAGGCTAGTGCAAGTGAGACAAGCTGCATCTACGCCTAAAAATCAATGTCACTACATGAAATTTCTAAGAGAGTATATTTATGCTTTACTATGAATAGTCAAATAAGAGTGGCTACATGAGGACAGGCTAGTACAAGTGAGACAGGTTGTATCTACGCCGACAATCAATGTCCCTCAATGTAAATTATAAAAGAGCATATATATGTTATACGATGAACAAATAATGAAAGGTGAGTAAAGATGAAATGAAAAGATATTACGAAAGAACATGGTGCCACCACAATATGAGGCTAGTGCAAGTGAGACAAGCTATACCTACGCCAATATAAGGTCACCAAAAAGTAGTCACCTAAGAGAGTGTTGCATATTAAGAGAAAAGTCTCAATCACATTCTATATGTAAGTGTAAGGACAATTCACACTTAATATGTAAAGAAGAATGAGAAATCATCTAATGAGATATGAATACCTCATGCTAAGAAGCAAGCTTCGAAGATGTATGAGTTGAATGTAAATAGGAACTTTAAACTTAGCACCGATAGGCTAGCTATGAGTGGTGATGCCTTCTTTCGGGAAGGGCGGAGGTTCACATAAATCTCATGAGATGAGACTGTCCACCAAGGTGTGTATGGGTCTCCTTAAATCTCCTAGTCTTTAAACTATGTTGCCAACATAGGGAACTAGCTTGGTTCGAACCCATAAAGCTAGCATGTTTTGGTTTCACTTTGGCCAGTGACTCCACCTCTTTTTGGTGTGGGAAGACACCGGATTTCATGATGCTCACATGATCTATGTCGCTTAAGGTTGGAGTTCCTCAAATTATGAAAGATAATGAAATGAACGATACCGAAGGTGTTTGTCCAAGACAATCAGGAGGTGAGACCGGACTCAAGTATTGACATTAGGTCATTCTTGGTCATTGCACTTCATGATCCCGATAAGAGTCTTAAAATTCATCCTAGGTATAGCTGGTGTTCACATCAGCCTATGAATGAATGAAATGAATAATGTGAAGTACAAATGAACAAATGAAGCAGGCTCTGTGTTTTCTAAAGGAGACCCTCGGATTGAGATCCCATATGTTGGGCCCTCACTTGAGATGTCTTAATGCTATGTCTATGATTCCAAGGTCTCATGGATATGAAATGTGTACTATATGAAACATGAAATGTATATTATGTGAACCTATGTGTGTATGATGTGTGACATATTCATGGCATGACCTTCCTATTACAAAATAGTAAAAGTCAAGAGACTTGACCTTCTAAGAAAGCATGTTGATTAGGAAGACCCATCCTTGTTCATGCATTACCATTATGTGTTGTTGCATGTATCCATACTTAGTACAAGTGTGTACTAATTCCATACAATATTACTATGTTAGGTGCAGGCTCAGGTGGACAGTTGAGGATATCATTGCAGATGTTCGGACTCAGAGATTTCATCCGGATGTGGTAGGTCCTCATGAATTCGAGGATGCCTGTCTTTATATTTCTTGCTTAGTAGTAGGTTTGAACTAGTGGGGTAGGTTCCACTAGTGTTTCTTTCTATTTTATTCAGATGCTTGTAATGATGCCGTTTTGGCAAGTATTACTTATGACATGAAATTCCATTTCTTTCAAGTTGCATGATCTTATAATTAGATGGTTGATGTATGAGCAATGAACTTCATTAAAGATATGCGTTTATATGAAGTCTATGTATACTTCAACTACAAACAAAAAGTTTCAAATTTTCAGCTAAAATTAACCGTATGAATGTGATGAATGCAAGAAGAGGCTTGTCTGCGACCTCTGAGAGGTCAACGATGCCGGTTGCAATTTGGATTCCAGAATCTGGGTCATGACACTCGTGGGGGAGGGACTCCAGGAAAATTACCGGGGAAAACATCTTGGAACTCATTCATTACATGCACAGAGTCTATGGAAGGAATGTCATGATCTAGGTCATTGACACTCACAAGATGGCATAACAATCTCTTGGACATCATTTTATTAGCTTTTAGGTTCGAAATCAAGGGACTTGAAAGACTCAAATTATACCCCTCCCAGACCAGCTCTACTTCATTAGGGAAACCGAATCTCACAACCCTACTGCAGCAATCCATGAAGGCATAACATTTATGGAGCCATTCCATACCAAGTATAATATCAAAGTCATTCATGGGTAACTCAACAAGGTCTGCACACATAGTCTTACCACATACTACTATTGGGCAGTGTTTATGAACCCTATTAGATCTCACATTTTCTCCTAAGAGAGTACTAACTACGATAGGATCATGGAAAACCTCAGGTAGTGTTTCAAAAGTAAGAGCAAGCAAGGGAGTCACAAAAGAAAGCGTAGACCTTGGATCAAGTAAAGCATAAACAGAGTTAGAGAAAACTTGCAGCATACCTCTGACCACATCAGCAGACTTCTCCTGCTCCTCCCTGCCCTTCAAGGCGTAGAATATGTTCCTCTTAGGAGGCTCGGCTGCAGTAGCATTCTTGGGATTATGCCTAGGATGAGCATTACCTCCAGCCTGACCCCTATTTTGTGGACAGTCCATGACCATGTGTCTGCTCTTTCCGCATCGAAGCAGGCATTAGTTCCTAGTCTGCACTCTCCACTGTGAATACGGCTACACTTGCCACATTCCTTTCTGGGACGCTGCACATCACCTCCATTGCCCTTCTTGGGCTCGGGTCTGCCTCCTCTGGGTGCTGCACTCCTCTGAGAGTTAGAATTCCCTGAACTCTGATGCCCCTTCTTAAATCTGGGCGGATCACGAACTCCGAAAGTGCTCCTGCCACCACCACTGCTGGAACCTGTCTGGTAAGAAGGGTTAGGACTCGTGACCTCACGGACTCTCTTCTTCTTCCTGCTTTCCTCAACCTGCTGGACATGCACCATTAGCCTGGACAAGTCCATGCTGTCATGGAGCTTCGCAAATCGACACTCCTCCTCCAAGTCCTCTGAGATTCATGTAAGAAACCTGCTCATCACGTCCCTGCTGTTCGACACAAGGGAAGTGGCATACCTGGACAATTTTACGAATTTCAGGGAATACTCCCTGACAGTCATCGAGCCCTGCTTAAGGTTGATGAATTCCTCAACCTTAGCCTCTCTCATCTCTCTGGGGAAGAACCTCTCAAGAAAGGATGTCTTAAACAGCTCCCAAGTGATCGGACCTCCGCCCAATGCCCTGCTATCCTTCCTCATCTTGCACTAAGCATGTGCAACATCCTTCAGCTGGTACGAGGCCACCTCTGCTTTCTTAATCTCTGTGTCCCCCATCGCCACCAGAATCTTCTGGACCTCCTCCACAAACTCCTGAGGATCCTCTGCAGTCTTAGATCCTGTAAAGATTGGAGGATTCATCCTCGTAAAATCTCGCAACCTATTCGCAATGTTGTGGGCTGGTGGGTTCTCCGCTAAACCTCTTGTCTGTTGGTCTGGGCCGTCATAGCCTGAGCCTGCACAGTGATGGCTTGAGCCATCTGTCCCAAAGTTGTCTGCACCTCCGCATCAGTCAACCCAGCTTGGTTGACTGGCATGGCCACTCCTGCAGCTGGAGCCCGGGGTGGAACTTAGTTACCCCCAGCAACTGCTCCTACTCTTCCCCGACCAGCGTTCCCCCTTGAGTTCATTTTATGAAAAAATAAGAATTGATGTTAGATATGCTCATAACACCAAGAAATCAGATATTAAGGGAAAGCACGATAAGATCAGAAGAAGGGAAATTTTCCTACGCATCATGCAGTCTCTAATTCATGATAGTGGTGCACTTCACTACCATATCTTAGAAACTACTCGATGTGGTTGATGTGAATTTATTATCATTGGAATTAAACCTAATGCTTGATACCACATTTGTCACGACTGGGGTCTAGACCCTATCCGTAAACCGGCATCGCTGACCTCTCAGAGGTCGCAGACAAGCCTAAATACATCATCATTACATCGTATAGGTTAATTTAGCGAAAAATTTAAAAATTTTGTTTGCTTTGAAGTATACATAGACTTCATAGTAAGAATTGGATTATATCATATCAGTTAACCACAAACATCTAATAATAAGATATTCAAATGAAGGAAATAGTTCATAACTGCATAAATATAAAGTTGCCAAAATGGCACCAATATGAAGTCTGAAAATAAGTAAGAAAGGAACGCTAGTGGAACATCCTCCACTAGCTCATGCCTACGTCTAAGCTACAATATAAGAGATAAGAATCCTCGAAAGCATGAGTGCTTACAAAGTCCGGATGAATGCTCTAGGTCTGGATAGCTTCAACGTAATCTCGTAAGCTCTAGCATCTACCTGCACCTGCACCTAAAATTAAAGGATTGTATGGGATTAGTACACACTTGTACTAAGTATGGGTGTATGCAAGTACACAACAAGGACATGTATGATTTAGAATAGCTCTCTCCTAATGATATGAATTATGGAAAGCCAAGTGAGTTGGACTTGCACAATCAGATTAGGAAAGTCATGCTATTAGAGTAACATGCATCATCATTCTTTTAATATTGCACACAGCACATAACATATTTCATATAGCACACACATATGTCACATATCATACATTCTATACCATGAGACCTTGGAATCACGGACTTAACATTAGGACTTTCCAACTGAGGGCTCAACATATGGGACCTCAACTTGGGATCCTTCTTTAGCAAACACAGAGTCTGGTTCATTCATTCATACGTACTTCATTTTCATTCATTCATATACCTAGGATTTTGTTTAAGACTTTCATCGGGTTCAGTGTGCAATGAACAAGAATGACCTAGTGTCATTACTTGAGTCTAGTTCACCTCTTGATTATCCTATCCAAGCACCATTGATATCATTCATTTCATTGTGTGCATTACTTGAGGCTGGCCTCATTCTTTCTTTGGGAACATTAACTTTAACCGACATAGATCATGTGAGCTCAATGAAATCCAGTGTCTGCCCCACACCAAAAAGAGGTGGAATCACCGGCCAAAGTGAAACCAAAACATGCTAGCGTATATAGGGAATTGAACCCTTCTAGAACCCTATGTTGGCTGCATAGGTTCAATGACTAGGAGATATAAGGAGACACATACCCGCCTAAATGGACAGTCTCATCACATGAGATTTATACGAACCTCTGCCTTCCTGAAAGAAGGAATCGCAACTCATAGCTAGCCTATCGGTGCTCCGTATAAAGTTCCATTACATTCATCTCACACATCATAGAAATTGGCTTCTAGCAAGAGGGCATCATTTCTCATTAAATGATTTCTCATCTCATCATTTGTATTAAGCGTGTATTAATCTCAATACTTTCATTAGACTATTTCTTAGAGACTGGTCTCTTTATTAGTTTTACACTCTCATAGGTGAGTACGATATTTGGTAACACTTATTAGGCTCATTTGAGATTGATCTCGTCTTTCATATTAGCCTCTTATCATGTTGTCACCACATTCATTAACTTTAGCATATTAGCTCTTCATAATTACTCACCCCATTACGTGAATGTTCATTTCATCATATACCAATGCACTTGGCCTTTTAGTGTATTTCACACTCTTATTTAAACCTCTTGGGATCACATCATTTCATCATATACATCTTAGGTTTACTTATTTTTAAATGTACGCTAGACTTATGAACCCATACGTACAAGTCATGAGGCTTCGTTCATAATTCGTCTAAGTGACTTATACTTACCCAAGATTATATGATACAAGACTTATGCATCTTGTAAATATGCCAAGGTCTCAAGTTCGATCCCTATGGGCAGCATTCATTAAATATTTAGTCACGTAAGACTTATGCATCAATATGGAATTGGGCAAGGGAACCCTATTTCGAATCCCTTGAGCAACACTTAGTCTCATGTTTAATTTGTTTGATTTACATTTTCGACTTGGGGACCCGAGGTTGATCCCCAATGCGTACACTTTTTTTCTTTCTTTTCTTTTCTCTCTTTTTCGTTTGAGACTAAGAGGATGTGGGATCGATCCCCCACAAACTCATTTTATTTTTCTTTAGTTTTCTCCTACTTTTCTCACTTATCCGAGGGGTTGTGGGTTCGATACCCACACTCCACATTTTATTTATTTCCCTTTTTCTCTTATTTCTTCACCCAACCATACCCGATTTCAAATCCCCTTCACCTCACATTTAATATTGAATTTTTCAGCAGCCTGCATATAGTGAGGTCTCAAGTTCAATCCCTGATGACCTCACATATTTTAAAAACAATTTTTGAACTCCAATTCTTCAAGGTTCATAGCCGAAACCAAATTTCAAGCAAATCTGGAAATTTGATCACATTTTCCAGTCCATTTTCTCAACATTTTATATGGTAGATTTTAGGACAAATTCGAAGAACATTTCATACATTATTAGGTGCAATTTCGTGGTTAGATTTAGCCAGGAGTTTTCACTCAATTCAACAACATCACACCTCATATGAACATCGTGATTTTTACAAGCATTTGCACATACAATACAAGGATTCAACATGCCTCTTTCACACTTCAATTTGTGACTAAGAGTTACGGCCTACACCATGCACACACATACTTATCACATAATTTCGGAAAGTCATAATTATAAGTCACATAAATCCGAACATACATACATGAACATAATCATCTTAAAAACACGATACATCCCTAATTTCTACCAGCAAACATACCCAACCTACAACAATCGATGGGAGCTAGTGACAAGGACATGCAACGAGGAAACATTCCTCGTTTTCGGATTAGAATAGACTGAAACTTAGGGGTCTCTTGGGAAAGGGACCAAGAGGAAGAAAACCTATACCTTTTCTCTCGTTCAACACCTTCCAAACCTGCTCCAATGGCAGCCAAATCCCACGACACCAAAGCCTCCCCACCGAAACTTCAAGCATAATCCGTCAAGAATAATGTTTTTGCTTTTCGTTTTTAGTTTAGTTTTTATTTTGAGTTTTAGCGTACAAGTTCTTCAAGAGTGATGAACTTTTGATTTTTTTGTTCTTTTACTGATGAAGAAAACGTGAGAATGATAGTAGAGAAACGTGATAATGAGAGTGGGGAGATGTGTGAGTAAGCTTAGTAGTAGGAGTTTTAGGTAAGGACTTAGTCAAACTAGGACTCTTTGTTATTTTAAATAATAATCTGATTTTTTTAAGGCTTAAGTGGGAAGACGAAAATGCCCTTACTTAAATTAGATAATTAAATACCAATTAATTCAATTTAAATATTGCTTCCACCAAGGATCGAACCCAAGTGGAGCTCATCTCGCGAAAATGGGTCAATTCGGGTCTACCCTACCCGAATTGCCCACTATTTTCATTCATTTATTAATTAATTAAATACTTAGGGTAATTACAATACTACCCCTAGCCTGGAAAACACCATTTTACCCCTAGACCCTCCAAACCTAAGATTACCCCTTTCAAGTTCGGTTAAAACTCATCCGGGTGAATCTTAATATTTGGGTGCCCTACATGGATGGACCCAACCTTGCCTAGCTCAACTAACTCACTAAGTTTGTTGGCTTGGCTGGTGCATAAGTTCTGAGGTCTGGTTCCACGCGCATGAAGCCGTGTGAACTCGGTCTAATCTAGGCATTCTAGGTACGTTTAGGCATTACATAGCATAGTCATTTTCGGGTTGTTACAATAGGATTTTTAACTTAGAATATTTTTTTGAAAACCTTTGAAGGGTCTCTATAGATGAATGTTTATCTAGGTATGAGGTATCACCATACCTTATACATTAAAATCCCATAAAAATCTGATAAGAAAGCTCCAAGAATCAAACTCCATAGCTTGTTCTTGAGCTTGGTCTTTAATGGAGATTTTGGGGGTTTCGGGAGAGAAGAGAGCTTTGGGAATTTGATTTCTTAATGGGTGTTGGTGTTTTGGATTGCGAAAGGGTTTAAAAACTTCCTACAAACAGTTAATAAAACGTCCACTAAGTTACCAAAACACCCCCACATGAATTGGGACTCTTAAACATGTCAAAATTGACTTAAAAATGACGCAATCGGATCTGGGAGTGGGCTGCGCGTCGCGGGGCAGCCTCTCAATTCTTCCCCAAATAAGTTTTGGTACAGTTAGGTGCGTTCTAGGCGTGCTTCACGAGGGCAATGTCTCATTCTTGCTCCTGCACGTTGCCTTGGGCAGCCTCTTATCCAAGGTTTGGGTCCTCCTTGGGGCCTTTTGGGTGGTCCCCGAGGAGTCGTACACTGACGTTTTGACCCTTAAAATGTCTATTAAGGTACTAGGTTCAACTACATTGCTTCTCAACTCCAAAAAACACATAAAATCAAGTAAAACATATTAGGACTCACTACCACGTCTAAAGACCAACTTTCTAATGTCTTGGACGTTTGACCTCCAAATAACTTCAAATCAAGTATACAAGCTATAAAACACTTAATTAACCTATTATTAACCTATTTAGGCACATTTGAGTCTCTATCTACCTTAGTTCATTTTGAGGGTGTGTCACTATGATACTAGACAACTTATGGTTCATGAGAAGAACTACCTAACTCATGATCTTGAGTTAGCGACTGTGGTATTTTCCTTGAAAATATGGAGGCATTACTTATATGGTGTTAATGTGGATGTGTATACCGATCATAAGAGTCTTCAATATGTGTGTACCCAAAAAGAGTTATACCTCCGACAATGAAGATGGTTAGAGTTGTTGAAAGATTACGACATGAGTGTTCTCTATCACCCCTGCAAGGCCAACATGGTTACGGATGCTCTAAGCCGTATGAATATGGATGGTGTATCTCATGTCGAATAGGGCAAGAAATACCTAGTTAAAGATGTCTATAGGTCAGCTCATTTGGGTGTTCAATAAGAAGATTCTCTACATGGTGATTTTATGGTTCATCATAACTCTATGTCGTCTTTGGTGGTGGAGGTGAAGTCTAAACACCACATTGGCCTATAATTGATGTATTTGAAGGAATAGTTTCTTGGTAAGCTTAATGAGACATTCTACTTTGGGGGGGGGGGTGTTTTGAGCTACGAAGGGAGGTTGTGTGTGCCCAACGTGGATGATTTGAGAAATCGAATCATAGAGTAAGATCATGATTCTCATTATTCGATTCAACCGGGTTCCATTAAGATGTATCATGACCTTAGAGAAGTATTTTTGTGGAATGGCTTGAAAAGAGACATATCGGAATTTGTTACAAGGTGTCCACATTGCCAACAAGTGAAGTCCGAACATCAAAAGTCGGGTGGTTTATTTCAACAAATACAAGTTCCCACTTGGAAGTGGGATGACATTAATATGGACTTTATAGTGGGATTACCTTGGACTCGAAGGAGAAATGACCCTATATGGGTGGTGTTGGATAGGATGACTAAGAACGCCACTTTATTTCTGTTAACTTACTCCACGGAGTATTATTCAAAGATCTATATAGATAATATTGTGAGTCTCCATGGTATTCCGTTGTCCATTATATCATATAGGGGAGCACAATTCACATCTAGGTTTTGGAGATCGTTTCAAAAAGGGTTGGGTACAAGAGTGAAGTTGAGTATCGCTTTTCATCCTCAAACGGATGGTCAAACGGATTGTACTATTAAAACTCTTGAGTATATTCTTAGTGCTTATGTGATAGACTAAAAATGAAGTTGGGATAAACACTTACCCCTGGTGGATTTTTCTTATAACAATAGTTACCATTCAGCTTTATCCATGGCTCCTTTTGAAACATTGTATGGTAGGAGATGTAGATCCCCGATTGGATGGTTTGAAGTGGGTGATTCTTTCCTTCTTGGTCCCTACTTGATCTATAAGACCTTGGAAAAAGTTCATTTCATAAGGAATTTATTGCAAACAGCCTATAGCCGGCAAAAGTCTTATGCCGACCATAGGATAAGAGAATTAGAATTTGAAGAAGGCGATAAGGTGTATTTGAATGTTTCACCCATGAAAGGTTTGGTGAGATTTTGCAAGAAGGGGAAACTATTTCCTCATTTTGTGGGTCCCTATGATATTTTGCAAAGGGTTTGTAAGGTTGCATATGAGTTGAGATCACCTAGTGAACTATATTTGGTTCACCCAGTTTTCCATGTATCCATGCTTAAGAAGTGCAATGGTGACCCAAAGTCCATTCTTCATATTGAAGGTCTAGGAGTAGATGAGAATCTCTCCTATGAAGATGTTCCGGTGAAAAGTCTTGATCAACAAGTGAAGAGGTTGAGGAACAAAGAGGTGGCCTCAATAAAGGTGTTATGGAGAAACCAACTAGTTGAGGCAACACATTGGAGGCCAAGGCCGACATGAAGTCCCGTTAACCTCATCTCTTTGCTACTTAAGGTTAGTTGATCCTCCTAATAATGAAAATAATGAATAAATTTGAATTTAACTTGTTTTGCAAAGATATGCATATTGATGGTAAAGGTATATGCAAAAATGATTTTTCATGGAAAAAAGCTCTTTTACTCGATTTGCACTTATTTCGTGTATTTGGTATATCATTGCCTTTATAAAGTGATATTGATCAAGATGGGTGTTTTGAAATGACCTTTTGGCATAAGTGACTCTTTGTGTTTTGTAGAGCTATGTTGACATTGAGAAGAAAATTCCTTATGTTGTGATGTGGATCTCTTATAAGTAGTAAATGATGTTGTTAGTTTTTAGGTGTAAATGTGATTTCGTTTTGTTGATTTGAGTGGTAACTCATGTTTAGTATGCATGTTGTTGGCTGGGCTGCTAGTATTGAGTCCGTCCCTTGCTTTCAAAAGATTTTAGTGCCATTCGGGGATGAATGTTCCTACGGGGGGATAATTTAACACCTCGAAAGTCCAAGAACTAATCAACAGCCTCATATGAGTGTCCAAATGTTATAACATTGTTTTAAGGTCAAAAATAATGTTTATAGTTCATTTAAGAAGTTTTAAAGTCAAGACGTCAAGGAACGTCCATGATGTCCAGAGACTACTGAAAAAGGTGCTAGTAGACTTGGCCTATTTCACGAGGTTTTAGGAGTCAGAATGTAATAAAATTTTGTGGTAAGGTGTTAAACACGTACTAAAATATGGTTAGGGTCGAAACGTCCGGGTAAGACTCCCCAAGCACCACCATAAGGGTCCTTGAGAAGGACCTTTCTATTTTGGCTAAAAAGCTGTCGTGAGGCAGTAGCCATCGACGGTTGCAGGCGGCGAGGCGTCTATGCCTCCGTTGATGGATAATTATCCAATTTCAGGAATTTGACAAAATCACAACTCTCTGACCAATTCGACTGACCTGTAGGACGGTTGGTACATGCCCCGTCGACTGACCTACGACCCGTAGGTCGGGGTCTCATAGGTCATCCCACAATTTTCCTGTTTTATTTTAAGTTATTTAATTTAATTAGTTAGTAGTTAGAGGTTTAATTAGTGATTATGGGGTGTTACAGAGGTGTTCTTCTACACTTAGACATGAACATGATATGGGAATCAAGTTCTCTCACATACATTAATTCTAGGTTGACCTAAGAACCTTAAATGAATCAATACTTGATAATAGTCTAGCTTGAAGATGAGTTTTATGATCACTTCTTGTGTAATAGACTTTGTGAGACAAGACCAAGGCATGTTAGCTTGAGATGTGAATCTCATGATAACTTGAGGTGGTGGATCACATGATAAGATTGAGATGATAGATCTCAAGGGTAGCTTGAGATAGTAAATCTCATGGAGGCTTGCGTAGAAAAACTCATGGTAGCTTGAGATGTTGAGTCTCATATAAACTTGAGTTAAATTACTCATGATTAGCTTGGTCTTGTGTTGTAAGGATACTTGATCATGGTAGCTTGACTTGGTTAGTCCAAAACCATTTCATGGTAGTTTTATGGGAAAGACCTATACTCTCCTAATGTTAGTTTGACTTGCATGCAAGGTTCATTTCATGGTACCTTGATTTGCATGCTGCATTTCATGGAATATCTTGAGAGTAGTTTCTAATGGTAGCTTAGAGTTGAGCATTCATGCTTCCCTATGGTTAGATTGCATCTACATGATTCGTTGCATGGTGGTTAGGATGGTTGTATCCTTCATGTAGTTAGATTGGAGTAGGATAGTCTATAGGATTACTTAGTGTGGATGGTAGTATGGGATGCTATCCATACATGACACAAGTATGACTTGAAGCTACCTATGACATGACCACTACATGATGTATGTTTTGCTTTGATAATGCTATAGTTTCATTCCATGACATGATTGACTTAAGATGATAGTCCCTTGTTAGTAATAAAATAGGTCTACTAGACACTCCTAAAGTAAAATGAAAGAGATTAGGGTGACTTGTAGACATGCTTAGTGTGTGAGGTAGAATGGGATGCGTCACATTCATTGCACATGTGTTCTTTGAGGTGGACTAGGGACATAGTGCTCATATGATGTGAAGAACCTAAGTCTTTATTATGAAAGTGGATTATGATCAAGAATGACCAAAGAGATGTACTTAGCTTTGTTAGTATTATGGGATGCTACCTTCGCCTTGCACAAGTATATTTGGAGGTGGCTAGTGAAGTAGTTCATTTGAGTAAGAAGGACAATGAGTAAGTATGAACTCTTGTATGCTTTATGATGCTTTATTATGCTTATGATATTCATGTTATGCATAAGCTTTTATCTCTTTGATTATGTCTATTATTAACTAACCCTTTTAGATATCTTATGTTTTAGTAGGATAGTTTCAATTCTTGGTACATGTCGTACTAACTCATATTTGTGCCTACATTATAATCCAATGTAGGGTCTTGAGGAGATTGATTCGCTTTCAAGGGTATAGTTTCAAGGCTTCCAAGGAGAGAAGATTGGTGAGTCCTCATAGCATCCGAGGACATAACTACTATGTTGTCTTTTATGTTCTTTTACATTTTAGACTTTTATGGGTTATGACCCAAGACTATTGTACTCATGATTTCGTAGATGGTTTTTGAGAGATAGGTTAGAAGTTTTATAAAATGATTCCACATTATGTTTTGAAAGGAAAGTTTTAATTCCGTGTACTTTTCATATATATGCAATGAATAAGGCTTGTGCAAGACCTTCGAGAGGTCAAGTATGACGTGTTCCGGCTTGAAGGATGCCCTAACTTGTAGGGTGTACTTTGAGTCGTGACATTTGTCAATTTTTGGGATTTTTCAAGTTGGACTTTCATTTTTAAGGCCAACTAGTGTAGGGATTTTTTGGGTATTTTGGGTAGGTTAACATATATGGTTTTTAGTCATTTCCACACATTTCCCAATAAAAAACTCAATCACTCAATTAGATATCAAAAAAAGATTTAGAAGCTCTACCTTCTGTCTAGTTTCTCTCTCTCCTCAAACCTCCATTGAAGAACTTTGGAGATTCAAGAAGATGACCAATTCTCAAAGTATTCAACTCAAATTTGTGACTAAATCATCTTTAAGGTATGGATTCTTTCACTCTTGGGATTCCTTTCCCCAAGAGGTCCATTCAAAGATGATTTCAAAATTATCCAAAAATCAAGGGTTTTCTCTACACAAGGGTCTTCTTTTAAAACATAAATTGTGGATTAATTTTGATTACTTAGGGTTTTTTAAGTGTATAATGATGGGTAATTGTTGTTGCTCACTTGAAATTCCATAGGACGCATGTTCTTCCCCAATTTCATAAATCTTGAATCTTGTTTTATGAATTGGTTGAAGATGATGAATATATCAATTATTATATTGGTGTTATTTGTGTTATTTCTTCAAGGACTGGCTTATATTATGTAATTTTTGGGTTTTGATCTAATTCATTAAGAATCTATGAATATCCCTGTTCTCGTAACCCGAACTATTGAATTATGTTGAATTATGATTAGAGGTGATGTAATTAAACATGAACTTTCTTAATTGAGTATTTCATGATGATGATAGTCGATTTTATGGGCACATATCATTGATTTGGGATGAAGTCTTGAGTGGGTTTCTTGGAGGCCATTGGTAATGATCTTCAAGGTCATGAACATGTTGTTGTAGTATTGTTAGCCTATCTTTGGTACTGTTAATTAACTGAAGTATGAATGATGAAGTTATGAAAGTATGATCATGTTATGAATATGATGGTTGTGATATGATGATAGGTGTACTATTATGAGGGGTAAAAGGTAATTCTCATGTGCATCTGATTACTATGCTAAAATGTAATATTCTCACGTGATGTTGGGTTTGTGATGAAAGGAATTTCTCAGCCTAAAATCTTTGAGCTATGAACATGTTATATGAGGTGTTAAGATCCTAAGACCTATGTTATGAATTGATGTTGAAGAAAGACTTAAAGTCTCTTCAAAAAGGGAATTTCGCTTAGCACCGAGTGAACTAGACAATGAGAGAGGTCTCTTCACCAGGAATCTTCCCCCAATGTTCTCATGAGGTGGAAACTACAATGCGAATTAGCATAAAGAACTTTTGTAGTAACAACATCATAGTTCCTTAAATATGTGCCCCCATAGGAAACCTAGCTAGTGGATCCACCTAGATGCTACTATGTTGTTGATGTCTTACCTTGGCAAAGAGGATGCCCTATTTTTCGTTGTGATGGGTTCACAACGGATTCCATGTTACTCACATGGTCTATGTCGGTTATGGTGAAGTTTCCCCAAAGTTAAAATGCATGAATGAGAGTAAGAAGATGAAGAATAACTAGGACTACTTAAGGAGTGTTACTAAATGTAGGTAAGGGTATGGGAGTTTACCTATACATTTCACAAGTGGACCTTGAATGGAATTCTAGGGTGAGTTCTTTATGTATATATAAAATGCATGATGTTCGTCTCATATGTTATGTATGTTGTTTATTACACTCGTTATGATGTTGTATGAGGTAAAAGACAATGCTTATGCTCTCTTTGCTAGTTTACTTGGTTTATGTGGGGTTATGGGGCTTCACATACACATTGCAAAGTAGACTTGGTGGGGTTGTGAGTAAGGTCTTGTGATTTATTGATGAAATGACTCTAAACATGAAATGTTGATTATGGCTTTGTTATGATGTTACTCTTGAACATGAAAATAAAAATGGCTTATTGTTGTTGTGATATGGACTTGTATATGTTCTTGGAAGGATTTTAAAGTAACTTAGCATGCTTATCAATAAAATTTCCTTTTTAGCATGTTTTAAATGTTTTACTTGCATATGTAACCATACTTAGTACATGTGGTTTATACTAACCCATATCTATTCTATTTCTACATAAACGTAGGTTTTGGCCATTGAGGTACTTCAAGGCCAATTTCCCAAAGAAGCTTGGATTGTTCCCAAGTTGGTGAGTCCTCAAGTCCGAGGACAAACGCCTACGAATCTATATTTGTTGTTTTGCTTATAATGATAGACATTGTTCTATTTCCTATTTCAAGGACTATGTTGTATTCACTCTATAAGATTTGTAATGTTGTGAAGGCTAAGTCCCAATTCTCGTACTTGAATGTTTAGATTTCCATGTGAGACAAATATAGATTCTATTTTGATATATGCAAAGTCAAGTTGAACTTCAAACGAAAAGTTTAAATTTTTTCTGCTTTTTATTCTATCTATGATGCAATAATGTATGGTAAGGTCTTGTCTAAGGCCTCTTCGAGGATGATGACATCGGTTACGAATATGGGGTACTCTCCGGTTGTGAAAATTCAAGACTCCCATAGATGTGTCTCCCTACAAACTTGTATTCTGAAAGTCTTGTCACATTTTAGTAAAGTTCGAGCATAAAGCGTTTCTGGGCACTCGTCAAATTGAATATAGATGGAGATGTCGCATCAAGTAAAATGTGGAATGAGTTGAATGAGTATGATGAGTGTCTCTTAAAAGCATATGAAATTTAAGCCTTGTATAAGGAAAATATAAGAAATTACCATGATCGGAAGATCAAAAAGAGTGAATTTTCTCTCGATGATTTGGTACTTCTATTCAATTCATGGTTGTGTTTGTTTCTTGGAAATCTCAAATTAAAGTGAAATGGACTATTAAAAGTTGTGCAAGTGCTCTCACATGGAACAGTTGAATATGAGAATGAGGAAGGAATAAGAGTCAAGATAAATTTTCAAAGGATAAAAATCTATTGGGATCAACTGGACAAGGTCAAAAAGGTAATGAAATGATGATATATTGACGAAGTCCGAATAGTCAAGAGGTTTTCATTGAGCCACGACTATAAATCTAGTGTTAATTGGTAGGCGACCCAACATTGGTTTGTGTCGTGCCTTGCCATTAAATCAAGCACTACTTGAAAGGCGACCCGAGATGTAGTGTAGCTAATTTAAGAGTATTCTAGTGATTTTATGTTTGATAGTTCTCTAATGATTTTATTGTTTTTAAGATTGATTTTTAGCTAGATTAGGTTAGTATAAGTTCTGTGTCCAAAAAGATTCAAGAAAATGTAAAAGGAAGTCCAAATGTTTTCTACTTGTTCACCAAAAAAAAGAAAAAAACTTGAAAATTTTTGAAGTACAGAAGTAAATACAGTTTAGACCTATGAGTTGTAGGGCAACCTAAGGACTCAAGGTTTGATCCGTAGAATCTTGGTGTGATGTTAGTCTTAAAGGACTAGTTCTACTGTTCCCAACTATGATTTATCATTCATTCAATTAACCGTAAATAATATTCATAGAAATAAATGTTGAAGTACAGCAACAACTTTAAATTTACGGGTGCACACTACGGACTGTATAAGCTTTGACAGTGTGTAGTTTACACTCGTAGAACCGGGTATTTTTCATAAATTTTTTCTAAGTGTTGAGGAGAACGCCAAATTCCATCTACGAGTCATAGGATTAACTACGAACCTCTTACGGGGTTTCGTAAAACTTGTCTATTTAATTATAATGAATTGACCCATAACTTATACTAAATAAAACTCTCCAAATTCAAAAGATCCCCCATTTCCTCCCTTCCAAATCATTACACCTCCATTTTCACACCCTTTCACATACAAATAACCAGTATTTCAAATTCCTACTCCCACTATTTAATCCCTTCTTCCAATATTCTTCATTTCTTTCTTTTTTCTTCTATGTTTCACAAATCTGCACTCCTCCAAAACCAAGTCACTTGCGGGTCCGGGAAATCATAAAGTTTGTCATATAATTGTAGGTATCTAAATTTTTGAGATACACTGACAGAACATGGAAATTAATCCAACGACATGACAATTACCCTAACTAGATAAAATTAGTTGTAGTTGAAGTTTATACTTGACCTAGGGTATGCGATAATTGTTTTTATGCCTATATTTATTAGAATATACCCTTGGAATGAAAGTAGATGTGAGTGTTGTTTATGTGATTAAATGATAAGTGTAAACCGTAAGGATGACCGAATTACATGAAATTATCTTAAGAAGCACAATCAGAAAAGGATAGGATGGGTTCATTTTAAAAATGTGTATTACATGAAAGTTGGTCCTAAAAACTTGTAACACCATGGAAATTCCATGACGTACACTAGAACCTCATCTATTTACAAAATGTTTAAGATGATTTTTCCAGACCTAGACTAAAGGAACAAACTTGATTTAGAAGTATTAGATCCTAAACGTCAAAGGACGACCATAACGACCGGAAACTAGTGAAATTAAATTAGTAAACGTCCTTAGGTCTTGTGAAGGTTTGGGAGTGTCGTATGATATCTAAAACATGTAAGAATACTTCAAATAGGTAAAATAAAGTATATAGGGTAAAAACCTCCATTTCCAACCCCCCAAGGACCGCCCTAGAGGTCCTTGAGAAGGATAGAAAGAACGGCCAACAAGCTGCCTAAGGCAGCAGGCCATTTCACTTACATGAAACCAGTCCGCATCGCCAACTTAGTTCACCAAGGACCAAAATTCATGGTCCGCATTGTGGAAATGTCGCGGACTCTACTGTATCAATAATTAATTTCACAAATCATGTGGGAACATTTCCACGACACGGACTTGTTTCCCGGCGAAAATACTGAAATTTTTATGTCAAGTTTGACTTCACTAAAAAGTCAAATTAAGTGAGGGGTCTTCTGGGTATTTTAGGGGAGGCTTATATATTGATATTAAATCAGTTTTACACAACATTTTACCCACAAAATCAAAACCCAAACTGAAATCCAAATCCTCCTCATTCTCTCTACATTCTCTCTTTACTCCACCTCCATTGAAGAAGCTTTGAAGCTCAAAGAAGAAGACCAAATTAACAAGTTTTCTTCTCAAATTGGTGACTAAAGTCGTGTTTAAGTTATGATTTATTTCGCTCTTGGTATTCCTTTCCCCAAGAGCTATCATCAAAAGTGTTTTCAAACTTCCCTTAAACTAGGGTTTTTCTCTACCCATGGATCTTCTTTGAAAAACGAAATTAAGAATCAATTGTGGCAAATTATGGTCAATTAATGTTGTTTAATTATGTATTGATGGTTAATTATTGTTAGTCACTCAAGATCCCCATGGACCAATGTTCTTCCCTGATTTCATGAAAACCTTGAATTGATATAGTGAATTGTGAAAAGGATGAATATATTATTTGACTACATTGATGTTAATTATGTAATTGCTTCTTGAATTACCTTGTTTTGTGTACTGATCATGCATTCTTGGGTGATTGAAGTACGAAGTTTAATGAAAGGGAAAGAAGGTATGAATTTTGGTTCTTTCTTGAACTCAATTATGTTAGATGAATTTCTTGGATAGTAATGATGTTGCAGCGAATGTGTTGTTCTTGTGCTAAAAACAATATTCCCTCATCATTAACCCTATACTCTTGAATTAGCTATGAAGTATGAATGTATGTTATTTTAGGTTGGTTATATGATTGAAAATTAATTCTGATGATTATAATGAATTGTTAAAGTTGAAGGCTTCCCATGACTTGCTAGTGTTTCGAAAGTGAAAGAATTGGTCTCACTTATGATCACCTATGAACTATTATGATGAGATGTTTATATAAGGGTCTAGTTGAGGCTAATGTGAACCTAATTAATGACTAAACATGATTACTAAAGGGAATTGATTGTTAGCACCGAAAGGTCATGTAAATGAGACGGGGTCTCACGTTTAGTAAGTCTGGCTACCCGCATAGGTTTCGCCACGTTTAGAAAGTCCGGATTCCCAATGTATGTGTTTTCTCATGAGATGGAAACCCCCACGTTTAGTAAGTTAGGGTTTCTAGTAACAATCTCCATGACCCTTAACTATTTGCCTACATAAGACTCTAGCTTAGTGGATCCGCCTACATAGATATGTATGTAAGGTTACATGTTAGGCAAGTGTTAACCCTCTCTTTTTGGTGTAGGAGTAGAACACTGGATTCCATGTAGTTCACATGGTCTAATGTCGGTTATTGCAACTTATTTCCCTAATGTAAAGTAAATGAATAAAGGAAATGTGTGAACTCTTACTATATCTTTCTTAAAGGTTTCTACATAGTTTGAGGGAGAGTATGGGACATATCTTACACATTGCACTTATGGGATCCTAAGGGATGATCCTAGTAGTGTTCTTTTATGATTAAGTTTATTATGTGCTATGTTGATAAGCTATGAGTGATGTTTATAAATAAAGCATGTTATGATGAAATATGAGAAAATGTTGTAAGTACAAAGTGGGTTGATTAATGTGATACAAATGTTTGAATAGGGTTACGTGATTCTATTCTTTGCATTGTACAAGTATTGCTTGGTTTTTTTACATGTTGGGTTGATATCATGTTATGATAGATTATGATGCTTACTTTATGTGTACTTTGCATTTACTCTGCAAAAAGCATGTTTTGATTAAAATGTCCTTCTATACATGCATTGATGATGTTTATGCATAGGAGCCATACTTAGTACGTGTGATGTACTAATCCATTTTTTCTTCCCTTTTTTACAAACAATGTAGGTCCGGGCCATTGAAGAACTTCAAGGCCATTTTCAAGGAAGAATTGGATAAGTTCCCAAGTTATTGGTGAGTCCTCAAGTCCGAGGATGATACCACTATTCAAGCTTTTCTATTTTACTATGTCTAAGACAATGTTCATTTCTTATCTTTTAGAGACTTTGTTGTAAGCCCTATATGGGACATATTGTAACAGTGTAAGATCTATGTCCCAAACATTGTGCTTCTATAATAGATGGTTATTTCTGAGACAATAGTAGACTATGTTGTTAAATGAAAAGTCTATGTAAAATTCATATATGGATAAATGAGAACTCTATGTATACTTCATATGTAAAGTTTTAATTTATTCGTATTTTGTCGACATACGATATTTAGTGATGTATTCTAAGGGCTAGTCTAAGGTCTCTAAGAGGACGAATATGCCGGCTACGTCAAGGGAGTACTCCCCGATCGTGACAAACTTGGTATAAGAGAATGAGGTTGAGTAATCTTAGGATTGATGTCTCAACAAACCATGTCAAATAGAGTCTTGTTCATGGGTGTGAATCGCTCCATACTTATGAATGATAGGCTATGAGATGCTTAGGAACTTTCACTTTTTTGGCATTCATTACTCGGACCTAAGAGTCTTAAATTTATCTAGTCGTTTCTTCTAATCCATTTCTTATGCTTGTAGGCAATGAATACAAGAAGGAACAATACTCGAAGGGCCGAAGAGGAGAATGTGAATGAGGCGGTTCCCCCTCAAGCTTCTCAAAACCCTCAAGTTCCTATTGAAGAAGGGGCTATGTCTAATATTTAGATAAGGGCGGCTATCCATAGCTTGAATCAAATGTTAGTCACTCAAGATGCTAGGGATACTAGGGTGCAACTGAACCCCAATGTTAGCACTACCGCTTCTAGGATTAGGGATTTCACGAGGATGAAATTCCCTGCCTTCTTTCACTCCAAAGTGGAGGAGGACCCGCAATGGTTGATTGATGAAGTGTTCAAGTTGCTAGAGGCTATGGGTGTGTCTTCTCAAGAAAAGGCGGAACTATCCACCTATCAACTCAAAGATGTGGCTCAAGTTTGGTATTAACAATGGAAGGAGGAGACACCCGTTTGGGTATGTATGGTTAGTTGGGCTTCATTCAATACGACTTTCTTTGAAGGGTTCTTTCCCTTTGAATGAAGGTAGAGGAAAATGCAAGAATCCATCAATCTTGGTCAAGGGGGTATGTGTGTGAAGGAGTATATCCTCAAGTTAACTCAACTATCCAAACATTCTCCCACTATGGAGGCATATTCTAGGGCTAAGATGAACAAATTTGTTATGGGAACATCTGATCTTGTGGTTAATGAATGTAGGTCGTCTATGTTGAGTCCAAGCATGGACATCTCTCGTCACATGGTTCATGCTGAAAAAATCGAGGAGCAAAAGCTTAACCAAGTTTGTAGGGAATTGAATAGGACAAGGGTCGAATATGAGAACTCCTTTAAGACTTGATTTAATGTTCAAGATAAGCCAAGGTTTAAGAAGAAGTTTTCAAACCAAGATTCTACTAACACTCCAAGGGTAAACAAAGGTAAAGCGGTTACCCCCAAGACTTAAGAGGGAAAAAGTGGTAGTCCTTATGTTGAGAAACCTATTTGTGCTAAGTGTGGTAGAAAGCATGATGGCAAGTGTCTAGTTGGCATGGGTAATTTCTATGGTTGTGGTAAGAGTGGAAACATGAAGAGGGATTTCTCTATGATGAAGGCTCAAGGAAGGGAAAATACTCAAGAACAAGAAAGTGCTCTTAATTGTGATGCTCTTAAGTAGAACTTCTTCTATGCTCTCAAATCAAGGGTAATCAAGAGGATTCTCCCGATTTCCTCACTGGTATGTTTCAAGTATTTTTTGTAATTGTCTATGCACTACTAGATCCCGGTGCCACTTTATCTTTTGTAACTCCTTTAGTGGACACGAAGTTTGATATGCTACCGGATATCTTTGTTGAAACTTTTTTGGTTTCTACCTCGATGGGTGACTCCGTTGTTGCTAAAAGAGTCTATAGGAGTTTTCCAATATTATGTCCACTAGAGTTACCTAGGTTGATTTTGTATAACTTGATATGTTTGGCCTTTGATTTCATATTGTGGATGGATTGGTTACATGTTCATTTTGCTTCAATTGATTGTAGGACAAGGGTAGTTAAATTCCAATTTCTTAATGAAACCATTTTGGAATGGAAAGGGGGAAACTCAATCCCTAGAAGTCAAATCACTTCGTGTATAAAAGCTTCTAAGATGATTTTTAAGGTATGTCTCTATCATATTGTGAGGGTCAAGGACCTTAAGTCTGATGCTCCTCATTAAGAGTCGGTCCCCGTAGTGAAGGACTTTACGAAAGTCATTCCTGATAACTTGCCCGAAATTCCTCTCGAACGTGAAATAAACTTTGGCATAGACTTGTTGCCGGATACAGAATCCTATTTCGATCCTCCTTACCGGATGGCTCCGGCCGAGTTGAAGGAACTAAAGTTTAAACTCAAAGATTTACTAGACAAAGGTTTCATAAAACAAAGTATTTCTCCATGAGAAGTTGTGTTGTTATTCGTGAAAAAAATGATGGATCCTTTAGAATGTGCATTGATTACCGTCAACTAAATAAGGACACCATAAAGAACAAGTATCCTCTCCCTAGGATCGCCTATTGGTTAGATTAACTCCAAGGGGCAAGCTACTTTTCGAAAATTGATTTGAGGTCGGGGTATCACCAATTAAGAGTTAGAGGAGTTTAAATACCTAAATGACTTTCGAACTAGGTATGGTCATTATGAGTTCCTACTTATGTATTTTTGTCTAACCAATGCCACAATGGCTTTTATGGACCTTATGAATAGAATGTTCCGGAGTTATCTTTTCTCATTTTGTAATTGTCTTCGTATATTCTACGAGTTAGGATGAACATATGGGTCCTTTGAGGATAGTATTGCAAGTCCTCAAGGAACATCAACTCTTTGCTAAATATAGTAAGTGTGAATTTAGTTGAAATCAATTGCTTTTCTCAGTCACATTGTTTCAAGTCAGGGTATAGAGGTCGATCCGAAGAAAATGGAGGCGGTTAAGAATTTTCCTAGACCTTAAACTCCAACCGATATTCTAAGTTTCTTAGGTTTAGCCGGGTCTTATAAGAGATTTGTTGATGGGTTAGCATCTATTGCTTCTCCTTTTACAACCTTAACCCAAAAGAAAGTTAAGTTTGAGTGGTCGGAAGCTTGTGAAAGAGGTTTCTAAATTTTAAAAGATAAGCTTACCTCCGCTCCGGTTTTGACTTTACCGGAGGGTACCAAAGGGTTTGTTGTGTATTGTGACTCTTCTCAAGTAGGTTTGGGTTGTGTCCTCATACAACATTGTAAGGTGGTAGCTGTAACACTCTGAAAGTCCATGACTTAGTCTAGAGCCTCACAGGATGAACAAAAATTAAAACACTTTTTATAAGCCTAAACAAATGTGTTTGAACTAATTAGGAAGTGTCAGAGTCAAAACGTCAAGAAACGACCATCACATCCGGAGAATTGTGAAATGTGAACTAGTGTGCCTTGGCATGTTTTAAGGGATTTTAAGAGTCGAAATTTAGTAAAAAAGTGTTACACATGCATTAGAGGGTGTTTAGGGTCAAAACGTCCATGTACGGATCCCCAAGAACCACCCTAAGGTTCCTTGAGGAGGACCCTAACATTTGACCCCACAACTCCCATTTGACAGGGGCTAAAGACGGAACCAATCAAGAAGCCTTCGATGGGTCAAAGTCTATCGATGGTGGTCGTTGGTGAAGACTTAGAAATTTTTGGAAAATGTCTCAAAACCCACTCTTTGAATCAAACAACGGAGTGCCAATACGGGTACGTTGATTGGTTTACGGACCATAGATGGGCCTTCATCGATTGGCACTCGAGTTCACTACTAAGTCTTGTAATTAGGTAGGTTAGCTGGTTAATTAGTTAAGTGATTAATTAAGGGTTTAGGGGTGTTTATTAAAGTTATTTAAGGACTGTATAACGTACCCTAATTCATAAACGAACTTCAAACCTCATTATTCCTAAACCCAATTCTCTCCATCTTCTCTCTACTTTCTCTTTCTATTCCATGACCCCATTGAAAACTAATCTCCAAGGTTCACTAGGTCTGCAAGAATCAATATTTTATCCATCATTATTCAAGGAATCCTAAGGTACGGAAGCTATTCACTCTTGGGATCTCTTTCCCCAAGAGGCTCTTCAAAAATTGATTTCTCATGATGTCTAAAAGATGGGTTTTCTTCCCATTTCGTTAATGATCTTTCAAATTTATTTGATGATTAATTCCTTTGGTTTATAATGATAGATTATGATTGTTTATGGGTTAATTGTGGTAGTTATTACTCTTTGACCTAGTTCTATGAAAGAATCCATTATTGAACCTTTTTCCCTAACCCTCTGTTATGGATTGAGGTTGATTTGATTAGTGATCATGCAATTGACTTAGTTCGTCTATAGATAACTATTATATGATGATAATAAGTGAATTGATGAATGAATATTGTTGGATTGATAGTAAGATATTGAAGGACGCTTATGGAGGCTATTTGGTAAGATTTTATGATTATGAGTTCTTTACTTCAATAATGATTGTTTATACTTGATGATGATGTTCAATTGAATAATTATATTAGAATAGATTAAAAAGATAATTATATGCTAAATGTGATGGCATGTTATGGATATACTGAATTGTGAGATCTTGATAGGGGTATGATCATGCAAGGATGAATGTGTTTCTCTAGTGTGACCAATTATGATATGACTATGATGTGTTGATCTCATAGATGAAGGATTGTAATGAAAGGAAATTCTCATGAAATACCTAAAGAGATAATGAAATGATTATACAAGGGGTTAGTCTCCTATGGCGTATATTAAGATATTATTACTAAGAAAGGCTTAAAGACAATTCAAAAATGGACTTTTGCTTAGCACTAAGAGAAATAGATATGAGAAATGTCCCTTCCCAATTTGGGAAGATAGGCTCACAATGATTCTCATGAGATAAGGACACCAATGCTACTGGTCATGAAGAAGGTTCAACACATATATCCTAGTTCCTTAACTATGTCGCCCCCATAGAAATACCATCTAGAAGATCCACCTAGAAGGCTATGTTTATATTTTGGTTCTACCTTGGCAAGTAGAGCACCTTTTTTCGGTGTAGGGTTTCATGATACCGGATTTCATGTTTTACTTAGATTGTCTATTGTCGGTTAAGGCGATTGTTCCCGAAAGTAAAATGAAGGAATTAAAGTAATAAAGTGAACACTAACTATGGTGACTTAAGGGGTTCTACTTAGTGTAGGTAAGGGTATGGGTCTTTACCTATGCATTGCACCAGTTTACCTTGAAGAGAGTCCTAGGATGTTGTTCTTATGTACTTATGATATGAATTAACTACATATGTTGACCTTACATGTTGATGATCATATATGATGTTGGTTTCATTGATGAACATACATGGATCTAAGTTGATATATATACTGATGAATATGCATGATATGAAGATATATGAAATATAGACATCGCTTATGGTCTCTTTTCTAGTTTACTTGATTATGTGGGGTTATGGGGCTTCACATGAGCATTGCACTTGTAGGCTTGGGATGGGATTGTGAGTAAGGGTCTTATATGCTTTGATGTTATGAACTCTAGTACATGGAATTGTTTATATGACCTTGATATGATACTAATCATGTTGATATGACCTTATGATGATGTTGGTGTTGTGTTGGATATTATTATGTCTTAATGATGCTATGTCTATTTATTTTTATATGCTCTTGTATGTGCATATAAGGCTTTCAAAGTGACTTAACATGGTTTTGAAAAAAGATTCCTTTTAAGCATGATTTCAATGACATTACTTGCATATGTTTCCATGCTTAGTACATGTGGTTTGTACAAACCCATATTCTTTCCCTTTTCACCAAACAATGTAGGTTTGGGCCATTGAAGTATAGGAGGCCACCTTGAAGGAACACTTGGAACTATTTCCCAACTTATTGGTAGGTCCTCAAGTCTGAGGATGTTTCCATTCTTCTACTATGGCTATAATGTTGCTTATGTCTAAAGACAATTGTTCCTTCCTTTCTCGTTTGAGACTATTATTGTAAGCCCATATCTCACATATTGTATTGAAGTAAGGGCTATGCCCAATATTGTAATTCTCTGTTAGATGGTTTAATGTGAGACAATATTATTAGACTAATTTCTTATGAATTTGTTATATTGCCTGAACAAGAAGTCTATGTAAACTCCATAAGCAAGGAGTCTATGTAAACTCCATAAATGATATGTGAGAAGTCGAAGAATACTTCACTATGTAAAAGTTGTTAATTTTCTGCATTTTTGACCTATGATATGTTATGACAAATGCTAAGGGCTAGTCCAAATCCTCTTCGAGGATGAAGACGCCAATTACGTCTAGGAGGTGCTCCCCTGTCGTGAAAAACTTGGTATGAGAGCATGAGGTTAAAGTAATCTTAGTATTGAAGTCTCACTAAACTACGTCTACGTAGAGTCTTGTTCATGGGTGTGAACCGCGCCACACTTAAGAATGAGAGATTATGTGATGCTTAAGAAATTTTCACCTCTTTGATATTCTTGAAAGTCGTGTCTCAAGAGTGGTAAACTCTATGTGTCCTTTTCTTCTAACCTTTTTATTATGGTTATAGGCTATGATTACTAGAAGGGCAGCCTCAAGAAGAGTTGAAGAGGAGATAGCTAATGTGGGAGTTCCTCCCCAAGGCAACCAACCTCCTCCACAAGACAATCAAGCTCTTCCTCAAGAGCAAGCTCCACAAGGTGAACAAGTTCCGGTCATTCCTCCATCCATGAAAAATGAAGATATAAGGTCGGATTTTATAAGTTTGGCTCAAGCTATGACTACTAAAGCTCAAGCCGTAGCTACTAAAGCTCAAGCTATGGCGGCTCAAGTAAACCGGGAAGTTGGACCCCGTGTGAACCAAAATACTAGTACCATGTCTTCTCTCTTGAGGGACTTCACAAGGATGAACCCTCCAATGTTCTTTGGGTCTAAGGTGAATGAAGACCCCCAAGACTTTCTTGATGAGGTCTACAAGATCCTATATGATATGGGAGTGAGTTCAAATGAGAAGGTCGATCTAGCCTTATATTAACTCAAGGATGTGGTTCTAACATGGTATACTCACTGTAGGGACAATAGGGCTTTGAGAGCGGGTCCTACAAGTAGGGAAATATATTGGAGAGCCTTTATTGATAAGTTCTGCCCAAGGGAGAAAAGGGAAGACAAGGTAGAAGATTTCATCAACCATCGTCAACGAGGTGTGAGTGTGCTTGAGTAATCTTTGAAATTCACTAAATTGTCTAAGTATGCCTGTTCTTTTGTTTCAAACCTGAGGGATGAAATGAACCATTTTGTGACGGGAGTGTCCGATGATCTTGTGGAAGAGTGTCGTTCGGTGATGCTTCTTGACAACATGTATATATCTCGTTTGATGGAGCATTCTCAACAAGTTGAGGAAAGTAGGCTTAAGAAGAAGAATAGAGAATTCAAGAGGGCAAAGGCTTAGGAGGGAAGTTCTTCTAAGGGAAAGTTGTAAATCCAAGACAAGCCTAAGTTCAAGAAGAAATTCTCCAACCAAGTTCCTACTAAATTTCCCAATACTAACAAGAATAAGGTTTCTAACCCCAGGTCTCAAGGGGGAAGGAGTAGAAATTTACTTAGTGGGAAACTTTCTTGTGCCAAGTGTTCTAAGAAACATATGGGTGAATGTTTGGTGGGAACGGGTAATTTCTTTGGTTGTGGGAAGGGTAGACATAAGGTTAAATATTGCCCTATGATTAAGGATAGAAGAAAAGAGAGTAACCAAGCTCAAACAAGCGGTCCTAGTTCTGATGCTCCCAAGAAGAACCGCTTCTATGCTCTCCACTGTAGGGATGATCAAGAAGAATCGTCCAATGTCTTCCCTGGTATGTTAGAAGTGTTCTACATTAATGTTTATGCTTTACTTGATCTTGGTGCTACTTTATCATTTGTAAATCCATTAATAACTAAAAAGTTTGATGCTCTACCCGATGTTTTGATTGAACCTTTTTAGGTTACAACACCGGTGGGTGACTTCGTTGTGGCTAGAAGACTCTTTAGGAGTTTTTATATATCATTTCCCAATAGAATTACTTTGGTTTATTTGGTAGAACTTGATATGGTTTACTGTCATATTGGTGATGAATTGGTTGCATGCTTTTTTTTGCTTCTATTGATTGTAGAATAAGGGTAATTAAATTCCAATTCCGAAATGAACCTATCTTAGAGTGGAAGGGGGGTAACTCAATTCGTAGATGTCGAATCATTTCTTTTCTAAAAGCTAGTAAGATGATCTCTAAGGGGTATCTCTACTATATTTTGAGGGTCAAGGACCATGAGTCGAAGGTTCCACCATTAGAGTTGGTACCCGTAGTGAAGGATTTTCCGGAAGTCCTTTTCGATGACTTGCCCGGAATTTCTCCCAAATGAGAAATAGACTTCAGTATGGACTTTATATCGAATACGAATCCTATTTCAATCCCTCCTTACCGGATGGCTCCGACCGAGTTGAAAGAGCTAAAACTTCAACTCAAAGATTTACTAGACAAAGATTTCATTCAACCTAGTATTTCACCATGAGTAGATCCAATGTTGTTTGTAAATAAGAAGGATGGATCCCCTAGGATGTGCATTGATTATCATCAACTAAATAAGGTTACCATAAATAACAAGTATCCTCTCTCTAGGATCAATGATTTGTTTGATCTACTACAAGGGGCATGCAAATTGTCGAAAATTTATTTGACGTTGGGATATCACAAACATAGGGTGAGAGGTGAAGAAATACCTAAAATGACTTTTCAAACTAGGTATGGTCATTATGTGTTCCTAGTGATGTCTTTTGGTTTAACTAATGCATGTGAGACTTTTATAGACCTTATGAATAGAGCGTTCTAGAATTATCTTGATTCTTTTGTAATTGTCTTCATTGATGATATCTTGGTATATTCTAAGAGTGAGGATGAGAATATGGTGTATTTGAGGGTGGTATTGCAAGTCCACAAGGAACATCAACTCTTTACAAAATATAGTAAGTGTGAATTTTGGCTGAGATCGGTTGCGTTTCTTGGTAACATTATCTCTAGTGAGGGTATTGAGGTCGATCCAAAGAAAATGGAAGTCGTTAAGAATTTCCCTATACCCTTAACTCCAACCGATATTCAAAGATTATTGGGTTTAGCCGCGTATTATAGGAGATCTGTTGATGGTTTTGCATCCATTGTTTCTCCTTTCACTACCTTGACCCCAAAGAAGGCTAAGTATGAGTGGTTGAAACCTTGTGAAAGGGGCTTCCAACAGTTTAAAGATAAGCTTACCTCCACTCCGGTGTTGACTTTACCAAGGGTACTCAAGGGTTTGTAGTATATTGTGATGCTTATCGAGTTGGTTTAGGTTGTGTCCTCATGCAACATGGTAATGTGATATCATATGCCTCTGGGCAACTCAAGGTGCATGAGAAAAATAACCCAACTCATGTTGTTGAATTAGCGGTTGTAGTGTTTTCTTTGAAAATATGGAGGCATTACTTGTATAATGTCAATGTGGATGTGTTTACGGACCACAAGAGCTTTCAATATGTGTTCACTCCAAAGGAGTTGAATCTCCAACAAAGAAGATGATTAGAACTCTTGAAGGACTACGACATGATTGTTCTCTACCACCCCGACAAGGCCAATTTGGTTGCGGATGCTCTACGTCGAATGTCAATGGGAAGTGTAGCACATGTTCCCGATGATAAGAAAGAGTTAGTGAATGAGTTGCATAGTTTGGCTTTGTTGGGTGTTCGTTTGAAGATTCTCCAAAAGGAGGGTTTATGGTTCATCATAACTCCGAATGATCTTTTGTGGTGTAGTTGAATACTAAGCAATATCTTTATCCTTTATTGATGGAGTTGAAGAAAATGGTCCTTAGCAAGTTCAATGAGGCATTCTCCCAAGGGGGGATAGGGTACTTAGGTACCAAGGTAGATTATGTGTACCAGATGAGGATGGTCTAACGGGACACATTTTTTAGGAAGGTCATGGTTCCCGATATTCCATCCATCTGAGAGCCAAAAAAATGTACCGTGATCTTCGAGAGGTTTATTGGTGGTATGGTTTTAAAAGGGACATAGTGGAGTTTTTAGCTAGATGTCCTAATTTTCAACAAGTTAAGGCCGAATATCAAAGATTGGGTGGTCTAACTCAAGTGATGGATTTTCCCACTTGTAAGTGGGAAGATATCAATATGGATTTTGTAGTGGTTTTTCTCGTACACGAAGGCAAAATGACTCGATATGGGCTATTGTTGACATATCGACGAAATCTACCCACTTTATCCCCATCAAATCTACTTATTCGGCAGAAGAGTATGCAAGGTTGTACCTTAATGAGATTGTGGATTTGCATGGTATCCCTTTGTCCATCATTTTGGATAGAGGTTCCCAATTCAATTCTGGTGGTTGGAGGTGTTTTCAAAAGGGGTTAGGTACCCAAGTGAAACTTAGCACCGCTTTTCATCCTCAAATGGGTTGTCAAGCGGAGTGTGCTATTCAAACCCTAGAAGACATGTTAAGATCTTGTGTTATCAATTTCAAGGGTAATTGGGACGACCACCTACCGTTGATTGACTTCTCCTATAATAATAGTTACCATTCGATTATTTTCATGGCCCTTTTTGAAGCACTCTAATGTAGGAGATGTAGGTCTCCGGTTTGCTGGTTTGAGGTAGGAGAGTCTTCACTCCTTGGTTATGAGTAATCTATGAGACATTGGAAAAGGTTTGGATTATAAGGGATAGTTTAAAATAGAGTATAGTCGGCAAATATCTTATGCCAACAATTGAAGAAGAGATCTTGAATTTGATGTATGTTATATGTGTTACGACACGATTTCGAAAACTAAATGTTTCGAAGCCGATTTCGCAACTTTGGCCAATTTTGTTAAGGTTTTTGGAAAAATATGAGTAATTTGGAAGTCGCCACTTAATATTTTAGGAAAAATTAAGAAAACCATTTTAAAAAAGAAATTTTTAAAAGAAAACGTTTAAGTAAACCAGAGTTGGGTAAAGGTTCAAATAATTCTACAAGGAAGGGTTTAGGCACCTTAGAGAATCCGCTAACATGCGGTTGACCGACGAATTTTAAAGTTGGCTAATTTTAAGGAAAAAAACCTTAAGGATACTTGAAAGATCTTATTTATTTATTTATTTATTTCAAACTATTCAAAAATTCTTGTAGAAAACTTAGATAAAAATCTTTTGCTACTTCTAAAAGTCTCAAGATTTATCTTTAACTTTTGTCCATAGTGATATTTTGAACCTTACAAATAATTTAACACATAAACATGGATTAAAATACTTTGTTTAACAACTATGAAAGGATATTAAAGATCCTTAAGTCATTCATACAAAGTTCTAAGTTAAATTAAAAGACAACTAATTTATTTTAAGAAACTTAACAATTTTTATCCTTATTAAAAAAAAATTGAACTATATAGTTAGTTCAAACTTATAAACATGGATTCAAAGCTTTTCCAATAACTATGAAAGAAAAGAAAAGATTCTCAAGTCATTCTATAAGCTAACTTAAAAGAGGTTTTACAAATTTGAATACTTAAATAAACAAATAACGAAACATAAAATCCATTAAAAAACTCCAAGGATTCATCGAAGTTAATTAAGAGGAAAATGTTAGCATTTCTAAAATAAGAACAGAAAACGAGATAACACAAATAAATAATAACAAGAATCTTGGCCCCTGGCCAAAAATGATCCTTCTTGTTGCTACTGCACAGATTAGACTTTTGAAGTCCAAAAATTTCCAATTTTTGTCCCTTTGGGACTGCTGCTAATTCTGCAATAATTGAATTGGATTCTTAAATCCAAAATTCAATTTCCAGCCATTTGAATAGTTATTTCTCCGCCACTTAGTTGCTGCCACTGATTTGGGTTTTAACCCATTAATTTATGCTTCCCTTTCACGATTCGAATGGAGGTTGACTCAAGAAGAGGGATATGCAAGAGATGGGAGTCCATTGGACTCATTCTGAAGTTCATGCAAAGAAGATAAAGAAAGTGATTAGCACGAGTGAAGTAAACAAGTATGAGTCGATACTTACAAAATAAAACACCTCAATGCAGCAAATCTGTCTAATATTTGATACTCTAAAAATAACCTATTCCTTGTTAGCTAATTTAATACCAATTTCCCATAATGAACTAAAGCACCCAACTTTGTGTAACATAGGATAATTAAAACTTGAAAGAAAATCATCAGACCTTCCAGGCAACATAATCAAATGGGTAATATATATCCCAACAAACCATAATGTCAAAAGGGTCTTATAAAATCACAACTAACTCTAAAGTGCAAGAGAATGCTCATATGATTCACTTTAAAATTTAGATAAATCTGATAGAATTTTGAAAATAAAAATGAATAAAACAGACCACTGTAAGCAAGCAGGCAGCCACATTCAACAAGTTAACACGAAAATCCTATTTCAACCAGTTCAAGCATGGATCTAAAGACAATGCATTAAAGAATTAGGATGCATAAGAGTTGAGAGCTTTCATTCATCCGAGCCTAACTCCTTCGGAAATGCTAAAGAACAGCCCCAAAGGTGAGTTATTTCTCGCTCAAACAGGCTCTTAATTAGTATTGAGAGCCAATGGGTATGTTGGTTGGCAAATCAGACTAACAAATTTCACAAAATAGACCGGCAGACATGTCATTTCAGCGACAAAGTCGGACTTTCACAATACAAGAGATAGAAACTTTAAATCAAAGTGACTAAACATGATATTTTCAGATCACATTCTCGATATGAAAGGATACATGAATTGTATCTCGAGTTAAGTATCTAAAGAAGACAATGAGAAAGAAATCGACGGCCATATACATGGATTTCCAAGTCGAGTTAGAATAAAGTAACTAGAAGCATATAGATTTATGAATTTTACCAAGTAAAGAAACCTTCTCTAAATTATCAGGAAAGTAAGTCAGCCATAAAGAGTGTAAAATAGGCAAGCTCAAATAGATAACTTAAGCAAAATTTGTACTTTATACTAGGACATCACGATTGCTAAACAGATAAACTCGACTAAGACGATTTCATTAAACCTAGCCCTTATAAATTGTCGCGGGCGCATATAAATGGAGGCTAGTATGTCTTTACAAGAACTAAAAAAAAAACAGAACACCAACCTTGAAATACAACCAGGAAAGGCAGTGCATAAAAAAACCATTGATATCAACTAAAAGATAATAACAAAAAGGAAAGGGATACAACTCTTTCCTATCAATCAAACAGGAAAGAACATGCTGATAAATTGGAACAAAGTAACTTCTGGAAAGAAAATAACATGGACACCATACTTGGTTAAGAAATCAAGACGAGCAAGCATGAATATATAAAACAGAGAGGGAACTAAACTAAACCGACAATAAACTTGTTTCAATCACCATTAAGACTAGGTAAAGGTAACCATGGTGCAAGAAGATACAAAAATCTTCATCGAGAATGACAACACTTCTAAAGATTTTCAAAATGAACATCCGCCTGACAACTTAAAATATTGAATACAAAAAGCATAAACAATATTATTTAGCTACTGGAAACATAATTAAACGGCTAATGTCAAACACAATTTCTATGAACAAAGGCATAATTTTAAGAGCCAACATAAATACCAAAATAAAGAGAAGATTACCGGGTTGCGAGCAGCAAACTGAAACAACGAGTTGAGAAGACGACTCCACTTCTTCCACTCAAAGAGCCACGAAAACTTTAAACTAATTGAACTGAGAATTCCCAAACCTTATAGGTGTACTACTCTCAAGTTCCAAACCTCCCTCTCAACAGTGAGAAGAGGGGCTTTTTATAGAGCCCAAAATCTCCTAATTATGAGAGTATTTTCGATGTGGGAGGAACAAAAATTTGAAAATTTCTCAATGGATAAAGCTCTAGTGAGCTGAAAACGTACGAATTTGAAACGAAATTCAAAAGAAACAAAGAAATTAGACAGGACCACACCATGGTTGCCTCTGAAAGCTTCGCGTTTCTTTGGTATCGTGCCAAGCACACTCTTGCTGTACGATTTGAAGGTGAGAGAGGAAATTTGAAGCGGCAAATTTGGTGTGGTTCGCTCTTTCTGGGTTGGAGGTCTTGGCGTCTTCTGGATGCGCTAGTGAAGAAGAATAAAAGCGTTATGTAGGTTTTGGGCCGGGTTTGGGGTCAAAGGTGTGGGCTTCTAAAATCAGAAAGTGGAAATGGCCCAAAAACATCGTCTTTAAAATGGATGGAAGAAAAATGTTTAAATTTAGAATGAGAATTTGACCAATGGATTAAAGTTAAGGAAAACATTTTAACTTAAGAATATAATCCAAATTGAGCTTAATTAGTTAAATTGGTGAAACCTTAATCAAGACAAATTTAAACAAAATTAACTGACGAGCTTCTTAAACTTAATGAAATGAAATAATTAACCTAACTATAAACTACATGATTTAAAAATTATAACCGTAATTTAAACTAAACTAGTTCAATAAAAATACTTACTAAAAAATTTAAAATCTTTTTGAGATGATTTTGTAAATATTTATAAAATATGCTTATGTACAAAATTATATATAAAACATATATATTACTTAAAAATTATAAAAATGTTAAAAACTATTTAAAATATCTTTAAAATATTTTGAATTTTATAAAGTTAGTTATTTCAAGTCGTTTGGAATTTAAGAAGCTGGAAATTTAATTCCAATCATGGGGGGTCAAAATTGGGTGTCAACAATATGCTCTATTTGAAGATTTTACCCATGAAAGGGGTGATGAAATTTGGTTTGAAGGGGAAGATTAGTCCCCGGTATGTGGGTCCTTATAAGATAGTGCCACGGGTCAGGAAGGTTGCTTATGAGTTGAAGTTACCAAGTGAACTAGACCCGATTCATCCCGTATTTTGTGTCTCCATGCTTAAGAAGTGTATAGGTGACTCGATATACATTCTCCCGATTGAAGGATTAGGTGTCAATGAGAACCTTTCTTATGAAGAGGTTCTGATTAATGTCCTAGATTGCTAAATCATGAAGTTGAGGAACAAAGATGTGGCCTCCGTAAAAGTCCTATGGAGAAACCACCTATTTGAGGGACCAACATGGGAGGCCGAGCCCGACATGAAGTCCCGTTATCCTCATCTCTTTCCTAGAAATTCTAGCCAAAGTTTATGTTAGTAATGCTCTTGAAATAAAATAATGAATAATGATGAATTTGACTTACTTTGCTACTATGCGGATATTATTGGTAAAGGTTCATGTTAAGAAGAGTTTTCATGGGAAAAAACTTTTTTGCTTAACTTTCACTTATTTATGTTATGTGTATAGCTGCCTTTATGAAATGGTAGTGAGCATGTTTTATGTGTTTTGAAAGAAGGTTTGCATAAGTGACTCTTGATGTTGATGTTGAGCTCATATTTATATTTAGAAGATAGTGCCTCATGTTGTGATGTTGAGCTCTTATATGTGGTAAATTGGGACTTGAGTTGCTATGTGTAATGTCATGGTTATGTGTTGAATGGATTCGAGAATTACTCCTATGGGCTGTGACTCATAATGATTTTATGTTGTTGATGTTGTTGTTGGTTTGGCTGCTAGTCTTGAGTCATTCTCTCCCTATAAAAATATTTAGGTGTCATTCGGGGACTAATAGGACTAATGTTCCCAAGGAGAGCATAATTTAACACTCCGAAAGTCCATGACTTAGTCTAGAGCCTCACATGATGAACTAAACTCTAAAACACTATTTCTAAGCCTAAACAAATGTGTAGGAACTAATTAGGAAGTGTTAGATTCATAATGTCAAGAAACGACCATGACGTCCGGAGAATAGTGAAATGTGAACAAGTCTGTCTTGGTATGTTTCAAGGGATTTTAGGAGTTGAAATTTAGTAAAAAATGGTAAAAATGTGTAAAACATGTATTAGAGGGTGTTTAGGGTCGAAACGTCTGGGTACGACTCCCAAAGGACCACCCTAAGGGTCCTTGAGGAGGACCCTAACATTTGACCCCAAAACTGTCATTTGACAGTGTCTAAGGACAGAACCAATCAACAAGTCATCGATGGATTAAAGGCCCATCGATGATGGTCGTTGGTGAAGACATAGAAAATTTGGAAAATGGCTCAAAAACCATTCTATGAATCAAATAGCGGAGTGCAGGTACGAGGTCGTTGATTAGTTTACAGACCGTAGACGGGCCTTCGTCGATTGGCACTCGAGCTCACTGACAAGTTTTGTAGTTAGGTAGGTTAGTTAATTAATTAGATAAGTGATTAATTAAGGGTTATAGGGTGTTTAATTAAGTTAGGTAAGCACTATATAAGCTACCCTAAGTCATAAACTAACTTAACACCTCATTATTCCAAAACCCAATTCTCTCCAACTTCTCTCTACTTTCGCTCTATATTCAAAGACCCTATTGAAGATCAAGTTTCAAGGTTCACTAGGGCTTCAAGATTCAATATTTTCCCCATCATTCTTCAAGGAATACTAAGGTATGGAATCTATTCACTCTTGGGATCTCTTTCCCCAAGAGGCTCTACAAAAATTTGTTTCTAATGATGTCTCAATGATGGGTTTTCTTCAAATTTCGTGAATGATCTTTCAATTTGATTTGATGTTGAATTCCTTTGGTTTATATTGATAGATTATGATTTTTATGGGTTAATTATTGTAGTTCTTAATCTTTGACCTAGTTCTATGAAAGAATCCATGATTGAACCCTTTTCCTTAACTCTAGGTAATGAATTCAGGTTAATTTGAATAGTGATGATACAATTGACTTAGTTCTTGTATACATTACTATTATATGGTGATAGTAAGTGAATTTATGGATGAATATTGTTGGATTTATTGTAAGATATTGAAGGAGGCTTATGGAGGCTATTTGGTAAGACTTTATGATTATGAGTTCTTTAGTTCAATGATGACGGTTTATACTTGATGATGATGTTCAATTGAAGTATTATATATGAATAGATTAATAAGATGATGTTATCCTGAATGTTATGGCATGTTATGGATATATTGAATTGTGAGATCTTTATAGGGGTATGATCATGCAAGGATGAATGTCTTTCTCTTGTGTGCCAAACTTTTGATATGACTATGATGTGTTGATCTCACAAATAAAGAATTGTAATGAAAGGAAATTCTCATGCAATACCTAAAGAGATAATGACATGATTATACAAGGGGTTAGTCTCATATGGCCTATATTAAGATATCATGATTAAGAAAGGCTTAAAGACAATTCAAAAAGGAAATTTAGCTTAGCACCGAGCGAACTAGATATGAGAGGTCTCCCTTTCCAATGAGGGAAGGTAGGTTCACAATGATTCTCAGATGACGAATCCAATGCTAATGGGTATGAACAGGGTTCAACACATATCTCCTAGTTCCTTAACTATGTTGACCACATAGGAATACTAGCTAGTGGATCCACCTAGAAGGCTATGTTGATGTTTTGATTGTACCTTGGCAAGTAGAACACCTTCTTTTGGTGTAGAGTTTCATGACACCGGATTCCATGTTTAGCTCACATGGTCTATTGTTGGTTAAGGAAATTCCTCCCGAAAATAAAATGAATGAATGAAAGTAATAAAGTGGTAATACTCCAAAAGTCTAGAGTCTAACAAGAGATTATAAGAATTGTAACACTGTTTTAGGGTCAAATATAAAGTATATAAGTCATTTAGGAAGTTTTAGAATCAAAACGTCAAGGAACGTCCATGACGTCCGGAAACTAGTTCAAGAGGTACTAACGTGCCTTAGTCTATTTGACAAGGTTTTAAGAGTCGGTAAATTACAAAATTTGGTGAAAAGGTATCAAACATGTATTAGAGTTGGTTTATAGTCAAACATCTGGGTACGAATCCCCAAGGATCAACCAAAGGTTCCTTGAAGAGGACCCTTCTTGTTTGGCTAAAAGATGTCAAAAGACAGTGCCATGGACGACTTGAAGGCGACGAGGCATAGGACAATCAATGGGGCGTTGATTTCCACCGTCAATGGTCACTTAGCCAAATTCATGAAGAGGTCATTTGACAGGTGTCTGATCAAAATGACGGATGTGCAGCATGTATTGGGGGATTGGTCGTCGACTCACCTACGACCCGTAGGTCGGGGTCTCGTAGGTCAGGTATGTGTTTAGCTTATTCGTTTTAGGTTAATTAATTAAATTAATTATTTTGTTAATTAATTATTTAGGAATTAAGGGAGGTCTAATTAAGTTAATTAACGATCTGTATATATAGACCTAACCTAATTAAACTAAACCCAATTCTCATAATTCCCAAAACCCAATTGCTCTTCCTTCTCTCTTCTTTCTCTCTCCCAAAGAAACTCCCCAGAAGACCAAGCAAATGAGGGTTGTAGGGCATCAATAAGAATAGTTTTCTCCGTCAATCTTATCAATAAGCAAAGTACGAGATTCCTTTCGCCTTTGGGATTATTTCCCCAAAGGGTTCCTCCAAATGGATTTTAAAAAAGATGAGTTTCAAGTGGATTTTCTTGTACTACGAATTTGACTTTATAAATTCCTTTGTTTATGAATTCATTGAATAATTGTGAGTAGATTATGATGTATTATAATTCAATTATGCTAGTTATTGATGAATTGACCTAGGTTGTGAAATAGATCATGAATTTGACACCTAATTCCTTAACCCTAGGCTATGAACTAGTGATGAATTGTTGTGTAGTGATTCAATTGACTTCATATTGTATAAATTACTATTGTGTGATCATATTACACCCATTGTTGGGTTGCATTTTATGTTTGATGGTAACACCTTGGATGATGGCATGTGAAGAAGATTGGGGTAAGTCTTGTGATCTCAATCCTTTACTTCAATTATGATTATTTGTATTTAGTGATGAAGTTGTATTGAAGTATACCTTATGTTAAGATTGATGGGGTTGGCATAATGTTGAATTGGAATGTCATGAATTATAGTTTGTGAGATGTTTGCTAAGATTTTAATGTGATAAGGATGGTGATAACTTACTAATGTGCCTTATGATGATGTGATTTTGTAAATGTTCTAACCTCACATGTGTGAATTGTAATGAAAGGAAAATACTCATGCAATTCTTATTTTGCTATGATGAGAAATATATAAGGTACAAACCTTATGAACTAAACTAAGCTATGATGTTTAAAAAGACACAAAGACATTTCAAAAGGGACTCTATCTTAGCACCGAGTGAAATCGATGGATGAGTGTCCGTTCCCACATAGGGAAGGTAGGATTACTAATGTACTCATGAAATTGGAGACTATAATGCATGTAGCATAAAGAGGGTTCCAACTACATCTCCTAGCTCTTTAACTATGTTTTCCCCATAGGAATACTAGCTAGTGGATTCACATAGATACTATGTTCATGTTTTGGTACTACCTTGGCAAGTAGTCCGCCTTCTTTCGGTGTAAGGTTCCATGTACACCGGATTCCACATAAGCTTATGTGGTCTATGTCGGTTAAGTCAAGATGTTCCCAAAAGGTAAAAATGAAGTAATGAAGTGAACTCTATTTAGGGTGACCTAAGTGGTTTGGCTTAGTCTAGGTAGGGGTATGAGACTCTACCTATACATTGCACTAGTTAGCCTTTAGGAAAGTCTTAGAAGGATGTTCTTATATGCATATGTGCTTATATGCATATGAATTTAAATGATATGTATATGTTGATGTTACATGTTGATGACACTATGTGAAGTTGGTTTCACTTATGAAAATGTGGTTGGTATCTATTGCTAAAGTATGATGATGTTTACTCTTGACGCCATGGTATGTGAAGTTGGGCATTGCTTATGGTTCTTATTAGGTTTATTTGGGTGAGGTTATGGGGCCTTACTTAGTCATTGCACTAGTGGAATTAATGGGGATTCATGAGGAAGGGTCTTGCTTTGGTTATGATGTTATGCACTCTTATACATGTTTGTTTATATTATGACTTGATGATAGAGTTGTCTTTGTTATGTGCTTAATTATGTTGATATGCATGTTGACTTGACTAGACTTAATATTTTTGGTCTTGTGATGTATATGGTCTTTACTTGATGAATATGTAATATTGACTTTTGTTGGTTCTTGGATGTGCATAAGGCTTTTCAAAGTAAATTAGCATGATTTAAAGAAATGTCCCTTTTTAGCATGAATTCTATGTTTTATGTGCATATGATTCCATACTTAGTACAAGTGATGTGCTAACCCCATTTCTCATTCCCCCCTCACCCCCCCCAAAATTTTAGGTTCTGGTCGTTGAAGGGTTCGTGACAACTTTTGAAGAAGACTTGGATCCTTCTTCTCCAAGTTAGGTATGTCCTCACCACTTTGAGGAAAATTCCACTTTCTAGTATTGGATGTTGATTAGTCTTAAAGACACTTTGTTCATTCTATTTCATTTGAGTACTATGATTGTATAGCCTATATGTGGATTTTATTGTATTGATGTATGGGCTATGCCCAATTGTTATACTTTAGTTTAGATGGTTATGATATGAGACATCGGTTTTAAGACTATATCGTATCTTATTTATATGTGTTCCATAGAAGTAGAAGTTTATGTAATCTTATTATACGATGGGTCTATGTATACTCGATTTGAATATATTATGTGTATGCGAGAGGTCTATGTAAATCTCATGATAGATATAGAGGAAAAGTTTAAAATTTCCCTCATTTTTCACCTATGAATGCTAAGAGGCTAGTCTTAGTCCTTTATGAGGACTACGAAGCCGGTTACGTCTAGGGGGTACTTCCCGGATGTGACAAACTTGGTATCAGAGGATGAGGTTGAATATCCCTAGAAACGATGTCTCATTAAACCACGTCTATGTGGATTCTTATTCATAATTGTGAAGCGCACCACAATTATGAATGATAGACTATGTGATGCTTAGACAATCTCATCTTTTAGTATTCCTATGTTGTGCCTCTAGAGTCTTGTTATGTGCTTTCACCTAAACATTGTATCGTAGTTATAGGTACGAATACTCGAATAGTTTCTGCTACAAGGGCCGAGGAAGAAATGGCTAATGTTGGAAATCAAGACAACCAAGTGCCTCCTCTTGAAGAAGTTGCTATGGGTGATCAAGTTCTGAAAGCTCCTCCAACTATAACCAATGGAGATATAAGGGCGGCTTTTATCACTTTGACTAAAGCTACGACCTCTCAAGCTAATGTCGTCACTTCTAAATTTTAAGATACGACGGCCCAAATGAATAGGGAGGTTGGACCTCGAGTACATCAACATGCTAACACTATGGCCTTGCGTTTGAGAAACTTTAAGTCACATCCGGAGAGCATACCCTAGATGCGAACGGCGTCAGCGTCCTCTCAGAGGACTCAGACAAGCCCATAACATCCGTTATAACAAATGATCAGTTAAAATTGCAGAAAAATTAAAACTTTTACATTCTATTTGAAGTATACTTAGACTTCATACTTAACATTCATAATGGCATACGATATTCTAAAAACTTTTCTCACATATATTAAAACCATCTAGGAGTACAAATCTAGACTTAGCCAGTAAATAGTAATTATGCCATATAGGCCTTAGTACAAAAGAATACATAGAACATAAATGGAAATAAAATATTCTTAAAACTACTAAAGTCTTCATAAGCTACAATATGAAAGATGGCATCCCCAAACATGAGGATCTACCAAGACTTAGAAGAAGAGTTCCAAGCTTCTTCAAATCGACCTCCTTAAACTTCAATGGCCGGAACCTACAATTGTCGTAATATAAAGTGATGGAGTTAGTATGCCACATGTACTCGGTATGGGTATATGCACATAACATTTAAGGACATGCATGAAAAAGAATCATTTATCATTTATTTAGAAAATATGCTAAGTCATGTCAATGTATTCAATGCCCATACCATGGAATATGTACAAGTTAAGAACTTATCAACATACAATATGATCATAATCAAAGACATATTTTCATATAGTCATGTTAACATTTATTATTCAAAAGATAATAGAACATAACATACAAAACACTTACCAATGATCCCATCCCCAACCTAAAGTGCAATGGTCATGTGAAGCACCATAGCCCCACACAACCAAGTAGATAATATACGAGACCTTGATTAAAGATTTTCTTCATATCACTTGTAACATAAGTAGTCATCACTTAATATAGCAATATAACCCAATAACATATTCATCATAATGACCAACATCATATAAGAGTAACCTCATGTATCATAAGCATCATACCTTTCATGTTATCATATTACAAAAGAATAGTCTCCTAAGACTTCCTTTAGAGTCAACTTGTGCAATGTCTAGGTAGAGTCCCATACCCCTACCTATACTATGTAGACTCCTAAAGTCACCCTAGTCAACATTCATTTACTTATATTTCATTTTACATGAGGGAACGTACGCCTTAACCGACATAGATCATATGAGCTAAACATGGAATCCGGTGTCATAAAACACCACACCGAAAGAAGGTGGTCTACCGGCAAAAGTAGAACCTAACATGACATAGATTTCTAGGGGGATCCACTAGCTAGTATCCTATGGTGGCAACATAGTTCACGAACTAGGAAATGTATTAGAGACCCATAGTTCCAGATTACATGGCAGCCTCCATCTCATGAGAGTCATTGTGAACCTACCTTCCATTTAGGGAAGGGACACCTCTCATATCTAGTTCATCGGTGCTTAGCTTATGTCCATTTCTTGAATAACCTTTAAGTTGTCTTTTATCATAAACTTATCGTACGTCATAGAAGATTAACTCCTTGCATAAACATGATCATGATCTCTTTGGGATTAGATGAGAATTTTCTTTCATTCTAACCCTTCGTTTTTGAGATTAACATAACATAGTCATGTAAAGCATACAAGAGAATATCGTAACTTGCATATTTCGTGTATATGGCATGATCATGTTCATATCCCAATATATGCACATAGCAACATCATACATACTTCAGTAACATAGCATCATGATTTATAGGCCAACATAAACATTGTAGCGTAATCACAACTTTAGAAGACTTACCTCTTGCTTCCAAGAACCTTATTAGAGAACTTACGTTCAACTTACAACATTCATAACCATAACATAGTGAAATACTCAATATCATAATCAAGAACATCTCTTCAAATCATATACAAGATCAATGCATAATGTAGGACAGGGGAAAGAGTCATTTAAGAGTTCATTCTAGTCTTAGTTCCAATCCCTACGTTTACATGTCATCTAGTAGTATGTATAACCCATTTGAAACCATCAAATTGATAATAAACATGCTTCACACGAAAATCTATCATAACAAGTCCAACACGCAACAATACATGCATGATTAACCATAGAAAACAATTACTTTTCATCGAGTATAATAAATCTAGACTTAGGAAGAAAATTCGCTTTGTAGAGTAAAAATCATAGAGTTGAATATCTTGAAAACTTATCTTTTAAAGGACCTCTTGGGTAAAGGAATCCCAAGATTTAAAAACCCATACCTTATAGATGAATAATCCACGAAATTTTGGATAAAAACCTTGAAGTCTTCGTCTTCTTCCTTAAGCTCTCCTTGTTCTTCAATGGGGTTTGGAAAAGAGAGCATTCTTGAGAGAGATGAGACAAAACTTGTTTGATATGATTTAGAACGTGTAAAAGTAGTCTAATACTAACCTAATATCCATATATAGTCGTGCTATGAATTACCCAAAAGACCCTCCACTTAAATGGGTCTTTTTATGAAGTTAAATTACCAAAAATACGACTTTAGCAATTCTTGGAAGTGGCTGCGCGTCGCGGGGCCAATTCCCATTACTTTTCTAAGTTTTTTGGTTCAGGCAGTGAGGTGCGTGTCAGCCTCGCGTCTCAAGGCTTCCCCTCACATCTTGAGGCAGAACACCTCGTGAGGAACGCGCGTCGCACACATGTTCCTTCAATTTTGCTTGTTCGCAGGCTGCCAGGCAGCCTGCTCCCCCATGTTTGGGTCCTCCCCCTTCTGTTACCAGACGTTTGGACCCTTTGTACTACATACTACCTATCAAAGGTCTATTTACAAGTTTTGGACTTCATTTGACACTTTGAAACCTTCACCCCACATAGGGACGTCAACTAGTTCAAATTAGCTAGTTTTCGGACGTCAAGGTCTTTCTTTGTTGTTTATGCTCTAACCTTTTCCAAATGTGTTTATTATATTAATTTAGGTCTTTAAATATCATTTGAAATATTATTCAATAGATTAAGCTCTAGTCTAAGTCATGGCATGTCCGGAGTGTTACATTAACCCCCCTTAGGAACATTCATTCCCGAATGACACTAAAATATTTTTGAGGGTAGGAATAGGCTCAATACTAGAAGCCCAACCAACAACAACATATAATCATAATGACTCACAGCTCATAGGAGTATTTCACAACTCCTTTCAACACATACCATAACATTACACATACCACTCAATTCCTGATGCACATATAAGGGAGCTTAACATTTCATAACAAATAGTGATGAATTTCCTTCTCAACATTATCATGAGCTCAAAATACATCAAGGAGGTACCATGTTGTCATTCTTCTCAAGACAACAACAAAACATCAAAATCTTAAGAAGATACATGCATACATAATTCATCTAAGTACAAGAATAGAGTATGAAAGCTTTCTCTTGACTCAAATTGGTATGACTTTTACCATAACATGCACCTATTTAGAAAACAAGTAAATTTCATGATTATTCATTAATTTCTTTACTAAGAGAAATGTCTAACCTCAAGGAGTTAAAAGATAAGGGTAGCGGGACTTCATGTCGGCTTCAGCCTCCCATGTTGCACCCTCGACAAGATGGTTCCTCCATAGAACCTTTACAGAGGCAACCTCCTTGTTCCTCAACTTTTTGACTTGGCGATTTAGGATCTCAACCGGAACCTCTTCATACGAGAAGTTCTCATACACCCATAAACCTTCCATGGGTAGAATAGACACCGGGTTGCCTATGCATTTCTTGAGCATAGAAACATGAAACACCGGATGAACTGAAGCTAGTTCACTAGGTAGTTTCAACTCATAGGGCAACCTTTCCAACCTGTAGTAAAACCTCATAAAGACCAACATACCGGGGAATTAACTTCCCCTTTCTACCGAATCTCATCACCCCTTTCATAGGTGAAATCTTCAAGTAGACATGATCACTTATTTCGAACTCAAGATCTTTTCTTTTATTGTTGGCATAAGAGTTTTGTCGACTATAGTCTGTCTTCAATCTAGCTCTTATGATTCGAACCTTCTATATAGCCTCATAGATAATATCTAGACCAAAGAGTGAGGACTCACCAACCTTAAACCATCCAACAGGAGATCTATACCTTCTACCATAGAGAGCTTCAAAAGGTGCCATGGAGATGCTCGAATGATAGCTATTGTTGTAAGAGAACTCAATCAAAGGTAGATGATCATCCCAACTTACTTTGAAGTCAATAACAAAGACATGTCTTCAAGGGTCTGAATGGTATTCCGCTTGACCATCCTTATGAGGATTAAATGCGGTGTTAAGTTTCACTTGAGTACATACACCCTTCTGAAAATTCTTCAAAAAATGAGAAGTGAATTGGGAACCTCTATCCTAAATAATGGACAAAGGAATTCCATGAAGACCCAAAATCTCATTAATGTAAATTGTTGCGTAATCTTCGGCAGTATATGTAGACTTAACAGGAATGAAATGGGCAAATTTGGTAAACCTATCCACAATAACCCAAATTGAATCATTTAGCCTCTGGGTTCGAGGAAACCCAACTACGAAGTCCATATTTATGGCTCCCCACTTCCAAGTAGGAACATTCATGATTTGGGTTAAACCACCCGGTTGAATATGCTCAGCTTTAACTTGTTGGAAATTTGGTCACTTTGCAACAAACTCTGCTATGTCACTCTTTAAACCATCCCACCAATAGATCTCTCTAAGATCATGATACATTTTGTGGCACCCGGATGTATAGAATAGCGAGAACCATGAGCTTCTTCTAGAATTCGATTTCTCAAATCCTTAACATTGGTACACATAATCTTCCTTGGTACCTAAGAATACCATCCCCCCCTGGAGAATGACTCATTGAGCTTACCAAGTACCGATTCCTTCAACTCCATCAATAATGGATCAAGATGCTGCTTAGATTTCACCTCCAGCACTAATGATGAGTCGGAGTTATGATGGACCATGAAACCACAATTTGGAGAATCTTCTAACCACACACCTAATCGAGCCGACCTATGAACATCTTTCACAAATTCTTTTTTCTCTTCTTCCACATGAGACACACTACCCATAGTCATACGACTCAAAGTATCCGCAACCATGTTGGCCTTGCCAAGGTGGTTGTCACATCCGGGTTTACCCCTAAGACGTAACCGTCCTCATCGTCCTCTTTGAGGACTAAAACTAGACTCTTAGTCTTTCATTAGTACATTAATAGGTCGAAAATACGGAAGAATTAAAACTTTTACTACTTCTACATTGACGTTTACATAGACCTTTACATACACATATATATATAGTCATATTGAGTATACATAGACCCTTCGTATATGAATATTACATATTCTTCTACATATATTGCACATCCATACATATATAACATAGAATAGAGTCTCAAGATTGTCTCATCTCATAACCATCTAAAACGATCATAGCAATTTGGGCATAGCCCTACATCAATGTCAAGAAGCCACATATAGACTTATACAAATCGTACTCAAATGAAATAGAATGTACATGAGAGTCTAAAAAGTAAATCAACTCCATAAGCTAGATATCGGCAACGCCCTCGGAAAGTGAGGACCTACCCACTAGGATGGTAGAGAATATCCAAGTCTCCTTCAAGTCATCTCGAATGAGCCTTCAACGACCGGAACCTAAAATGTTTGGGAAAAGGGAGAAAATGGGGTTAGTACGCCACATGTACTATGTATGAGACCATATGCACATATAACATCAGAACATGCTACAAGGGACATTTAGTTAAATCATGCCATTTTACCCTTTAAAAATCTTATGCACAATCAATCAAGCCATAACAATCATTAAGACATGTTGAACAAGTTAAAGCAAGTGATATGCATATCAACATATTTGAACCCATAATCTAATACAACTCTATCATCAAGTAGTGATATTGCAGGCATGAATAAGAGTTTATTACATCATAATGAGCAAGACAACTAACCATGAATTCCCATAAAGTCAACAAGTGCAATGACAAAGCAAAGCCCCATAACCTTACTCAATCAAGTAACCCTACAAGAACCATGACTAATAACCTACTCCACATAACATAGCCTTCAACATACATAACTTCATACTTTAACAATAAAGACCAACTACATGTTCATAGACACTATCATTAACATATAATATCATTTACATGTAATATCACCACATCATCATCACTAGCATTTATCATAATATATATACATAATATTAACCTCCTAAAGCTTCTATCAAAGCGAACTAGTGCAAGTCATAGGTAGAGTCCCGTACTCCTACCTAGGCTAAGTCAAACCCCCTCAAGTCACTCTACTTGGTTTATACGTCATTACTTTATTTTAATTTAGGGAACATTTGCCTTAACCGATATAGACCACATGAGCTAAGTGTGGAATCCGGTGTTGTAAAACCTTACACCGATGGAACGTGGTCTACCGGCCAAGATAGAACCTAACATGAAACGTAGAATTTAGGTGGATCCACTAGCTAGTATTCCTATGGTGGCAACAAAGATAAGGAACTTGGGGCCGACTTGGAAATATCACTCTACACCCTATTTGGGTCATGAGGATATCCACCCCGTGAGGGCCGTACTGAACCCTACCTCCCTATGTGGGAAAATGTCACCCCCTCACACACAAGATCGCTCGGTGCTAAGCTAAGTCCCTTTTTGAAATGTCTTTAATGTCTTTAATTATCAAACATAACTTAGTTTAGGTCATAGGGTATAACCCTTGTATAATCATCATCATAGATCAATAATAATCGCATGAGTTTAGTCCTTTCATCAAGAATTCATATAAGTGAGATTAACACATTTCATATAACTTCATAATAAAGTACATTGATAAACATCACCATCATTATGAAATTCACATCTTAATCAACCTCACAACCATATTCAAGACATTTCAATTCATCATCATACCACCCTATCAATCCTAACATAAATCATACTCCATCATACCATCATGGCTTAATCACAATTAACCATAAAATGAAGTAAAGTTTAGGGATCATAAGACTTACCAGGTCTTTTTCATAATTCATCATCAAGGTCTTACCATCAACCCTTAGTTCAACTCAATTAGGTCATAAAGTCACCATAATTCAAAAACCAATAGGATCACAAGGCTAAAAGAATCACTACATCACAATTCAATACTAGATCAATGCTTAAGATTAGGTCAATTCATCATAACCTAGATTACTTCTCAAGAAATAGAATGAAAGAATACAAATCATACTAAGTTCATGATTAGTGTAACAACATCATCTAATAGCAATTCAATCAATAACCAAGTCAATTGAACCAATCACAACCTAATACATATCAAGATCAAACCTAGGGTTAAGGCTTAAGGATCGTGTTCTACAATTTAGAACAAACCATCAACAATTATCATGATCAAGTTAAAATACATGTTAATCTATCCATTATAACCTAAAGAAATCATAAACAACTTAGTTCACAATATCAATTTCGAGATTAGATGAAACCTACTTAAAAACTCACTTTTAGAAATACTTTGAATGAACCCTTTGAGGAAAGAAGTCTCAAAGGTGAATATATCCCATACTTAACGTTTGATGAATATTAAATGGTGAAATCTCACCTTTTATAGCCCTGAAAACACTTCCCTAGCCTGTTCTTCAATGGTGTATTCCAATAGAGAGAGAAAGAAGAGAGAAGGAAGAGAGTTTATTTTGTGAGTTATAATTCGTCTAATGAGGTTGGGGCCTTTATATGGAGGGGGGGTAACTAACTTAATTAGACTCCCTTAAACCCCTAATTAAACACCTAACCCCTTAACTAATTAAATGAACTAACTTAAAAACGTGCAGGAAACTTGACCCTCACAGATGAGACCCTGATCGACGGTATGTCTCTGAGTCAACGACTTCCCCCCCCCTCCATCTTGCACACTCGTCATTTTGGTCAGAGACTTGTACAGGCGAGGGATCCAGCATTTTGGCTAAGTGTTGGAGGATGGTTGGCATTGACGCCCCGTTGATTCACACACGAGCTGTCCATTGCATTTTGTGGTTGCACAATGCCAAGGCGGTGTTGCCTCCTACGTGCTAGGGTCCTCCTCAAGGGCCCTTGATTGGGCCTTGGGGATTCGTACCCGGACGTTTAGACCACTAATAAACTTTAATACTTGTTATACACCTTTCCACTAAATTTCATGAATTTCTGGCTCCTAAAAGCTAGTGAAATAAGCTAAGGCACGCTAGTACCTCTTTGAACCAATTTCTGGATGTCATGGACGTTCTTGAACGTTTTGGTTTCTAAACTTCCTAAATGCCCTATATTCATAAGATGGACTTAAAACAGTGTCTAGACATCATGACACCTATGTTAGGATTTTAGACACGTCTTGGATTTTCGAAGTGTTAAAGTGGTAAAGGTCACTCATGTCATAATCTTCAATAATTCTAATCATTTTCTCTGTCGGAGGTTCAACGCGTTTTGTGTAAACACATATTGAAGACTTTTATGGTCAGTAAACACATCAACATGCACACCATACAAGTAATGTCTCCATATTTTCAAGGCAAAAACTACAACAACTAACTCAAGATCATGAGTTGGATAATTCTTCTCATGAACTTTGAGTTACCTAGAAGCATATGCTATCACCTTACCATGTTGTATGAGGACACATCACAAGCCCACTGGGGAGGCATAAGAATACACTACAAAACCTTCATTGCCCTCCAGTAAGGTCAACACCGGAGAGGAGGTAAGCTTATATTTCAATTCTTGAAAAACTTTTTCACAAGCTTTCGACCACTCAAACTTCACCTTCTTTTGGGTCAAAGTGTTCAAAGGAGAAGCAATTCACGAAAATCCATCAACAAACCTTCTATAATACCTGTCTAGGGTCAAGAAAATCATTATGTCTGTGGGAGTCAATGGTCTAGGACAATTTCTAACCGCATCCGTCTTATTCGGATCAACTTCTACACCATCACCAGAGATAATATTGCCAAGAAAAGCAATTGATCTCAACAAAAATTCACACTTGCTAAATTTGGCTTAAAGTTGGTGTTCTTTGAGGACTTGCAAGGCCAACCTCAAGTGATTCTCATGATCATCATCATTCTTGGAGTATATAAATATCATCAATCAACACAATAGCAAATTAGTCAAGGTAATCTCGGAAAACTCTATTCATTAGATCCATAAACGCCGCCGGGGCATTTGTTAACCCAAAAGACATAACTAGGAATTCATAGTGACCATATCTAGTTCGGAAAGATGTTTTGGGAACATCGTCACCTATTACCCTAAGTTGGTGATATCCCGACCTTAATTCAATCTTGGAAAAGTAGCTAGCATCTTGGAGTTGATCAAATAGATCATCAATTCGAGGGAGAGGATACTTGTTCTTTATGGTGACCTTATTGAGTTGGTGATAGTCAATGCACATTCTAAGAGACACATCCTTCTTCTTGACAAACAAGACCAGAGCACCCCATGGAGAAATACTACGTTTAATAAAACCCTTGTCTAGTAAATCTTTGAGTTGGAGCTTCAACTATTTCAATTCAGCCGGAGCCATCCTATATGGCGGAATTGAAATGGGATTCGTATCTGGTAATAAATAAATTCCAAATTCAATTTCCCGTTCAGGAGGACCTCGTGGAAGGTCATTAGGAAATACTTCTGGGAATTCTCTCACTGCAGGGACTGACTCAATAGAAGAAGTTTCACATTCTAGGTCCTTAACCCTCACTACATGATATAGGCAACCCTTGGCTATCATCTTACAAGCCTTCAAACAAGATATAATTTGACCCCTTGGCATAGAATTTCCCCCCTTCCACTCTAGAATAGGTTCATTAGGGAATTGAAACTTTACTACCCTTGTTCTACAATCTATGGAAGGAAAACATGCATGATGCCAATCCATACCCAAGATGATATCAAAATCAAACATGTCAAGTTCTATCAAATCAGCAAGAGTAACTCTATTGGAAAGCATTACAGGACATTTCATATAGATTCTTTTTGCAACCAGAGAGTCACCCATTGATGTACAAACCAAAAAGGGTTCAATTAAAACATCTAGAAGAACATCAAACTTCCTAGCTATCAAAGGTGTAACAAAAGAAACAGTAGCACCTGGATCAAGCAATGAATAAACATTAACAGAGAAAACATGTAACATACTCGTCACAACATCGTGAGAGTTCTCTTGTTCACCCCTAGACTTGAGTGCATCGAAACTGTTCCTTTTTGGAGCTTCAGAACTAGGACCGCTTGGTTGAGCTTGGCCATTCCCCTTGCCTTGGATTCTAACATTAGGACAATATTTCACCATATGGCCACCCTTTCCACAACCATAGCAACTATTAGTCCCAACAAGACATTCACCCATATGTTTCTTACCACACTTACCACACTTACCACAAGTTGGTCTCTCTTTTGGTGGATCAACATTTCTCCCCTTTTGAGGTTTAGGATTAGAACCTCTATCATTGCGATTCTTGGAGAAATTATAAGTAACATGATTTGAAAACCTCTTCTTGAACTTAGGCTCGTCTTGAACATCAAGCCTATTCTTAGAGGAACTACTTTCAAAAGACCTCGCCTTCTTAGCTTCACTATAGGTCTTCTTTGGGCGACTATCCTCTAACTGTTGAGCATGAACCATCAACCTAGAAAGATGCATATTGTCATGAAGCATGGCTGCAAGACATTCTTCTTCAAGAACTTCGGACATGCCCGTTACAAAATGACTAATCTCATCCCTATTATTCGAAACCAAAGAGGAAGCATATTTGGACAACTTAATGAATTTCAAGGACTATTGCTCGACACTCATACCTCCTTGATAAAGGTTGATAAACTCCTCTACCTTAGCTTCCCTTTGATCCATTGGGAAGAATCTTTCAAAAAATGCCTTTTTGAATGTCACGACCGGAATCTAGACCCCAGACAAGATCGGCGTCGTTGACCTCTCAGAGGTCGCAGAAAAGTCTACTTACGTCATTCTTACTTCATCTAGGTTAATTTTAGCGGAAAATTTGAAACTTTTGTTTCCTTAACATACTTGTTAAACATCCTTATCATTTCATAATTATTCAGCATCAACCATCTAACATTAAGAAGTAAGCAACTGAAAGAAATAGTCCAATAAGTATTAGGTGTATAATTGCAAAAATGGCACCAATACAAAGTCTGAATAAAAACAGGAAAGAAACGCTAGTGGAACATGCTCCACTAACTCAACTCTAAAACTAAGCTAGAATGTAAAACAGTAGTATCCTCGAAAGCATGAGGACCTACCAACTCCGGATGAATGCTGCACGTCCGGATAACTGCAACAATGATCCTGTAGCTCTATCGCCCACCTGTGCCTGCACATAAAATAATATAGTTGTATAGGGTTAGTACACACTTGTACTAAGTATGGGTATATTCAAGCACACACCACAGACATGCATGAGAAAGAATAGTTATTTCCTAACAACATGATTTTTGGGGGTCAAGTCAGTGGACTTGCCAAATTGAGATTAGGAAAGTTAGTGAACTTTCCAAATTGGATTAGGAAGGTCATGCAATGAGAATAACATGCATCATCATAAATATCGTATTGCACACAGCATATAACATCTTCATATAACACATATCATAGGACATAACATATAACACATAACTTCTTTCATATCATTCATTCATATGCCATGAGACCTTGGAATCATGGACTTAACATTAAGACTTTCCAAAATGAGGGCTCAACATATGGGACCTCAACTAGGGAGTCTTCATTAGCAAACACAGAGTCTGCTTCATTCATTCATACGTACTTCATTTCATTTCATTCATAGTCCAGTGTGAACACCAGCTATACCTAGGATGTAGTTTAAGACTTTCGTCGGGTTTGCTGTGCAATGATCAGGAATAACCTAATGTCATTACCTGAGTCTAGCTCCCCTCTTGATTATCATATCCTAACACCTTCGGTATCATTCATTTCTTTATGTGCTTCATTTGAGGCTGGCCTCATTCATTCATTAGGAACTTTAACTTTAACCGACATAGATCATGTGAGCATCATGAAATCCAGTGTCTCCCCCACACCGAAAAGAGGTGGAATCACCGGCCAAAGTGACCCAATAACATGCTAGCGTACATGGGAATTTGACCCCGCCAGATCCCTATATTGGCAGTATAGGTTCGAAGACTAGGAGATGTATAGAGACCCATACCCGGCAAGCCGGACAGTCTCATCCTATGAGAGTTACGTGAACCTTCGCCCTTTCCGAAAGAAGGCATCACCGCTCACAACTATTCTATCGATGCTCAGTATAAATTTCCATTACATTCATCTCATACGTCATGGAAGTTGGCTTCTAGTATGAGGACATCATAGCTCATTAGATGATTTCTCATCTCATCATTAGTATTAAGTGTGTTAAGCTCAATACTTTCATTAGAGTTTTCATAGAGACTGGTCTCTTCATAATCTTACACTCTCATAGGTGAGTACGGATTGGTAACATTTACTTAGGCTCATTTGAGATTGCTCTCATCATTTACATTAGCCCGCGTTTGCTTTTCTTAGTTACTCACCTCTTATTATGTGAATGTTCATTTCATCATTTCATAGTTCATCTCATCATATGTTAATGTACTTGGCCATTTAGTGTATCTTACACTCATACTTAACCCTTCTAGGGTTCATCATTTCATTACATACATCTTAGGTTCACTTACTTTTGAATGTATGTTAGACTTATGTGTCTATGCATACAAGCCATGGGGCTTCATTCATAGTTCGTTAAATGATTCTTACTTTCCTAGGATTATCTAGTACAAGACTTATGTATCTTGTATATATGTCAAAATCTTAATTTTGATCTAAGTAGATGACATTATTCTTGGATATTTTACTCACGTATGACTTATGCATCAATACGGAAGTTTGGGCAAGAGAACCCAAATCTTGAATCACTTGGATATCATTTATATTTTTCATTAATTTTATTTATAATATTCATAACATTAGACTCTAAATTAAATCTCAACATTTACATTGAAGTATTAATTTTCTATTTTAATTTCACTCTTAGTTAACCGAATGGTTTGGGGTTCAAGCCCCCACAACCTCTTTGATTTTTAGAGTTAAATTCGCTGCAATAGGGAGGTTGTGGGTTCGAAATCCCACAGCCCCCCCTTAATTTTTGTTTTTAATTTCGCTGATGAGGCTGTGAGGTGGTGGGTTCGAACCCACACAGGCCTTCTATATTTATTTTATTTAAATGGGGCGAGTGGCAGTGAGGTTGTGGGATCGAATCCCCACAGCCTCACTTTATTTCCTTATATATTTCGCTTATCCCTTCAGCTCTGAGGTCGTGGGTTCGATTCCCACGCCTCGCGTTTCCTTTTTCCCTTAATTCCTCTCCCTTCGCGCGTACTTGGAGGTCGTCGGTTCGAATCCCACGCCTCCCATTTACTTGTTTAATTAATTTTCTCCTTCTCCTCCCCATAGGTCGCGAGTTGAATTTCCCCCAGCCCCATTTCCCTTATTTTTTATTTATTTATTTTTCCGCGAAAACAGGATATAGGATCGAATCCCCCAGCCCCCATTTTCCTTTTTCTTTGCCTCACGAAACCAGTAGCTAAGGGGTTCGATTCCCCTTAGCTCCTTTACGTTTTTCTCTTATTTTTCAGCCTTCTCAACATGTGAGGTCTTGGGTTCAATTCCCATTGACCTCACTTATTTGTTTCCCTGTTTTTAAAACCCAGAATTTACCCTTATGGAAGGGTATGCAAATCTGGAAATTTTTTCTTAGCATTCTTCACTCATTTTTAGTTAAATCTTTCATGAGTTTACTTAGCTAAAAGAGTGTTATTCAACTCAACATTTTTCATTATAATGAACACCACATTGCACACACATTACACACATAAAATACACCAAAAACACATGAATATTCGACCCCAAAACTGTGGCTAAAGCCACTGCCCACGATGCACACACAACACCAATTTTTGGTCACACTTCGAATATCGTTTTCTTAATTTCCCTCACATAAAACATGTTCACATTTAATATAAATACGTCAATCATGCCTAAATCTAGCAGCACAACATACACATCCTACGAATTTGTTTGGGAGCTAAGGAAAAGGACATACAAAGGGGAACAACCTTAGTTTTCAAGAGCTTGAGAATCGTTCGAAGGAAAGTACTCTTGGAGGAAGAATTCCAAGAGAGAAACCCATACCTTTTGACGTTGTTTAAGTGCGAAGCTGCTTCCAAAACGTTCCTCCAAACCACGCCCAATTCACTTCAACGTACACACCACTCGACGAACCTCTCTTTGCCTTGACGTTTTGATTACTTTGTCTTTTCCTTAAAAATTCTTGTGAGTTCTTCAAGTGTGAAGAACTTTTAATATTTCATCAGTTTTTTTGTTGTTTTTGGCAGAACTAACGTGAGAGAGAGAGTGATGAACGTGAGAGAGAGCTTGAGAGAGAGTGAAACGTGGGTGTAGTTGTTTAGGATTAGGGGATGACTTAGTCAATTAAAGACTCTCCTTCATATTTAAAAAAAATCTGAATTTCCTTTTTATTAAATTAGCTAATATATATTAATTAATTAAATTAATTTATCAATCTTAAATAAAAACAATTTAAATCATTGCTTCCACCTAGGTTCGAACCCGGGTGGAGCAAGACTCTACTCCAAGAGCTCAATTTCGGCTCTCTCTCCCAAAATTGCCCCTCCATCTTATTAAATAATTAATTAAATATATATTTAGGGTAATTACAATTTTAACCTCAGCCTGGTAAAAGACCATTTTATTCCTAGACCCTCAAAACTTAAGATTTCCTTTTTTTAAGTCTGGTAAAGACTCCTTCGAGTAAATCTTCATATTCGAGAGCCCTATATGGTTGGTCCCAACCTTTCCAAGATCAACTAACTCCCCAAGTTAGTTGGCTTGGCTGTAGCAAGGGTTCCGAGGTCTGGTTCTACTCGCATCAATCCGTGTGAACCCTGGTCTAATCGTAAGCATTCTTGACACATTAAGCATTTCTTAACTTATTCATTTTTAAGGTTGTTACATTGAAGATCTCCCACGTCACGGGATCACCTCTCAAAGCCCTACTATCCTTCCACTGATTGTACCATGTCTGGACCACGTTCTTGAGTTGATATGCAGCAAGCTGAGCCTTATCATTAGATATCACCCCCACAACAAACAAAATCTTTTAAACCTCATCAAGGAAGTCTTGGGGGTATTTATCAACCTTAGATCCAAAAAACATAGGATGATTCATCCTCATAAAATCTCTCAAATGGCTATCCTTAGTACTAGCATGTTGGTTCTCTCGAGGTGCAACCTCTCTGTTAGCTTGTGACGTAATAGTCTGAGCTTTTGTGGTGATGGATTGGACCATTTGGAACAGGGATGCCCTTACCTCACAATCCTTCATAGACGGAGGATTCACCGGAACTTGATCATTTGCAGCAGCTTTCACTTGAGGAGGAACTTGATTGCCTTGGGGAGTAGCTCCCGCATTCACAATCTCTTCTCCTACTCTTCTCGCACCTGTCCTTCTTGTGTTCATCGCCTATAACCACAAGAAAGGGATTAGATGCTAAAAGACACATAATTTCAAAACTCTAAAGGCACGACATAGGATTACCAAGAAAAGAGAAGTTTCCTAGTCATCACATAACCTCTCTTCACAACCATGAAGAAGATATTATGCAACATGGTTTAATGAGAGATTTATTCTAAGGATATTTAACATCATACTCTGATACCAATCTTGTCACATCCGGAGAGAAACACCTTGATCAATCATTGATGGAGTTGAAGGAGTCGGTTATTGGTAAACTAAATGAGTCATTCTCATTAGGGGGGGATGGTGTCGTGAGGTATCAAGGAAGGTTGTGTGTTCCCAATGTTGATGGTTTGAGGAACCGAATTCTTGAGGAAGCTCATGGGTCCCGTTACTCCATTCATCCGGGTTCTACAAATATATATCATGACCTTAGAGAAGTGTTTTGGTGGGAAGGCTTGAAAGGGGACATAGCGGAATTTGTTTTAAAATGTCCAAATTGCCAACAAGTGAAAGCGGAACACCAAAAGCCGGGTGGTTTACTTCAAGAAATCAAAGTTCCTACTTTGAAGTGGGAAGACATTAATATGGATTTTGTGGTAGGTTTTCCTCGGACACAAAAGCAACATCACTCCATATGGGTGATTGTGGATAAGTTGACCAAATCCGCTCATTTTATTCCCGTCAAGTCCACATATTCGGTGGAGGATTATGCAAGGATCTTCATAGATGAGATTGTGTGTCGCCATGGTATTACCTTATCCATCATATCGGATGAGGGTACATAATTTACATTTCGGTTTTGGAGGTCATTCCAAAAAGGGTTGGGTACCAAGGTGAAGCTAAGCACCGCTTTTCATACCCAAATGGATGGTCAAGTGGAGCGTACTATTCAAACCCTGGAGGATATGCTTAGAGCTTGTATAATTGACTTCAAGGGGAATTGGGATAAAAACTTGGCTTTGGTTGAGTTTTCTTACAACAATAGTTACCATTCATCTATATCTATGGCTCCTTATGAAGCCTTGTATGGCAGGAGATGTATATTTCCAATTGGATGGTTTGAAGTGGGCGAGTCTTCACTTTTGGGTCCCAAATTAATTTATAAGACTTTGGAGAAGGTTCATATAATAAGGAATCACTTTAAAACAGCCTATAGCCGGCAAAAGTCTCATGACGACCATAGGAGAAGAGATTTAGAATTTTAAGAGGGTGATAAAGTCTTTCTAAAAATTTCACCTATGAAATGGGTGGTGAGATTTGGCAAGAAAAGGGAATTTGAGTCCTCGTTATGTGGGTCCTTATGAAATTGTGCAAAAGATTGGTAAGGTTGCATATGAGTTTAAGTTGCTAAGTGAATTTGCTTCGATTCATCCGTTGTTCAATGTTTCAATGCTTAAGAAGTGTAACGGTGATCCCGAGTCTATTCTTCCTATTGAAGGTCTAGGTGTTCAAGAGAACCTCTCCTATGAGGAGGTTCCGATTGAAATCCTTGATAGACAAGTAAAGAAATTAGGAAACAAGGAGGTGGCTTCCGTAAAGGTGTTATGGAAGAACCACCTAGTTGAGGGTGCAACATGGGAGGCCGAGACCGACATGAAGTCTCGTTACCCTCATCTATTTGATAACTAAGGTTACTTGTTCCTATTTAAAGTGAAAATAATGAGTTTATTTGAAGTTGCCTTGATTTTGTTTTTTGGAAAAATATTGAATTATATGTTGTGTTGCAGTGAATCACAGTGAATTATGCCTATTGAAATGAAAGTTTTCAACAAAATGCTCTTTTACTTGAATTGAACTTATGTGGTGCATTTTGGTATGTTATGACTTCATGTGTTGTAATTAGCATGATAGTATATGATGAAGAAGGTTTTTGCATGATGAATAAGCATGAAATGAATGTTGAACTCTTATGAGTTGAAAATGATGTTTTGAGTTTCATTGTGTAAAAGGTCATATGGTTATGTTGATTTTGATTGTAACTCATGTTTTGATATGTTGTTGTTGGTTGGGCTGCTAGTCTTGAGTCTATTCCTTCCTTCTAAAGAATTTTAGGGTCATTCGGGGATGAATGCTCCTAAGTGGGGGATAATGTAATACTCCGAAAGTCTAAATCCTAATCTAGAACCTAACATGAGAGTCCAAGAGTTGTAATACTGTTTAGGGTCAAATATAATGTATATAAGTCATTTTGGAAGTATTAAAATCAAAACGTCAAGGAACGTCCATGACGTCCGGAAACTAGATGAAGAGGTACTAGTGCTGCTTAGTCTATTTGACAAGGATTTACGAGTCGGTAAATGATGAAATTTAGTGAAAATGTGTCTAACACGTATTAGATTTGGTTTATTATCGAAATTTCTGAGTACGACTCCCGAAGGACCAACCAAAGGGTCCTTGAGGAAAACCCTTCTTTTTTGGCTAAAAGTTGTCAAAAGACATTGCCATCGATTACTTGCGGCGATGAGGCGTAGGCCAATCGACAGGGCGTCAATTGCCACCGACAGTGGTCACTTAGCCAAATTCTTGAAGAGGTCATTTGGAAGGTCTCTGACCAAAACTACGGATGTGCTGGAAGGGGGTGGGGCGGGGGGCTTGGCTGTCGACTGACCTACGGCCCATAGGTTGGGTCTCGTAGGTCAGGTCTGTGTTTTACTGTTTCGTTTTGGTTAGTTAATTTAGTTAATTAATTGGTTAGTTAATTAGTTCGGGCTTAAGGGAGGTCTAATTAAGTTAATTAAGGACCTCTATATAAAGAACTAACCTAATTAAACTAAACCCAACTCTCATAATTCCCAAAACCCAATTGCTCTTCCTTCTCTCTTCTTTCTCTCTCCCAATGAAACTCCATAGAAGACCAAGCAAAGGAGGTTTATAGGGAAGCAAGAATACTAGTTTTCTCCATCAATCTTCATTAATTAAAAAGGTATGGGATTCCTTTCACCTTTGGGATTCTTTCCCCAAAGGGTTCCTCCAAATTGATTTAAAAAAAGATGAGTTTCAAGTGAGTGTTCTTCTATTACGAATTTGACTTTATAAATTGCTTTGTTTATGATATCTTTGGATCATTGTGAGTAGATTATGATGTATTGTAATTTAGTATATGGTAGTTCTTGATGAATTGACCTAGGTTGTAAAGTAGATCATGCATTTGACCTAAGTCCTTAACCCTAGGATATGAACTAGTAATAAATTGTTGTGTAGTGATTCAATTGACTTCATTATTGTATCAATTAATATTTTGTGATCATATTACACCCATTGTTGGGTTGAATTGGATGGTTGATGGTAAAACCTTGGATGATAGCTTGTGAAGAAGATTGGGGTAAGTCTTTTGATCTCAATCCTTTACTTCAATTATGATTACTTGTGTATAGTGATGAAGTTGTATTCAAGTCTACCTCATGTTTTGATTGATAGGGTTATTTGAGTTGGAATGTCTTGAATTATAGTTTGTGAGTTGTTGGCTAAGATATAATGTGATAAGGATGGTGATGACTTACCAATGTGCCTTATTATGATGTGATTATGTAAATGTGCTAACCTCACATGTGTGAGTTGTAATGAAAGAAAAATACTCATGCAATTCTTATTGAGCTATGATGAGGATTATATAATGGATAGACCCTATGACCTAAACTAAGCTATGATGTTTAATAAAGTCTCAAAGACATTCCAAAAGTGACCCAAGTTTAGCATCGAGTAAACTAGAGTGAGGAGTGTCCCTTCCCACATAGGAAGGTAGGATAACTAATGTACTCATGAGATTGGAGACTATAATTCATGTAGCATAAAGAGGGTCCGAACTACATCTCCTAGTTCATGAACTATGTTGTCCCCATAGGAATACTAGCTAGTGGATCCACAAAGATGCTATGTTCATGTTTTGGTACTACTTTGGCAAGTGGTCCACCTTCTTTCGGTGTAAGGTTCCATGGACACCGGATTCCACATTAGCTTATGTGGTCTATGTCGGTTAAGGCAAGATGTTCCCAAAAGGTAAAAATTAAGTAATGAAGTGAACTCTAACTAGGGTGACCTAAGGGGTTTAGCTTAGTCTAGGTAGGGATATGGGACTCTACCTATACATTGCACTAGTTAGCCTTGAGGAAAGTCTTAGAAGGATGTTCTTATATGCATATGTGCTTATATGCATATGAATTTAAATGATATGTATATGTTGAAGTTACATGTTGATGACACTATGTGAAGTTGGTTTCACTTATGAAAATGTGGTTGGTCTCTATTGCTAAAGTATGATGATGTTTACCCTTGATGGCATAGTATGTGAAGTTGGGCATTGTTTATGGTTCTTATTAAGTCTACTTGGTCGGGTGAGGTTATGGGCCTTACTTAGTCATTGCACTAGTGGACTTAATGGGGGTTCATGAGTAAGGGTCTTGCTTTGTTTATGATGTTATGAACTCTTATACATACTTGTTGATATTATGACTTGATGATAGAGTTGTCTTGGTTATGTGCTCAATTATGTTGATATGCATGTTGACTTGACTAGACTTAATATTGTTGGTGTTGTGATGTACATGTTCTTGACTTAATGAATATGTACTATTGACTTGTATTGGTTCTTGGATGTGCATAAGGCTTTTCAAAGTAAATTAGCAAGATTTAATTAAATGTCCCTTTTTAGCATGAATTCTATGTTGTATGTGAATATGATTCCATACTTAGTACAAGTGATGTGCTATCCCCATTTCTCCCTTTTTCTCCAACATTTTAGGTTCGGTCGTTGAAGGGTTCGTGACGACTTTTGAAGAAGACTTGGATTCTCATTCTCCAAGTTGGGTAGTTCCTCACCACTTCGAGGACAATGCAACTTTCTAGTATTGGATGTTGATTAGTCTTAAAGACACTTTGTTCATTCTCTTTCATTTGAGTACTATGATTGTATAGCCTATATGTGACTATACAATCATAGTTATGATATGAGACATCCGTTTTAAGACTAAATCATATCTTATATATATGTGTGCCATAAAAGTAAAAGACTACGTAATCTTCTAGTATGAAGGGTCTATGTATACTCGATAGAAATATATTATGTGTATGCGAGAGGTCTATGTTAACCTCATGATAGATATAGAAGAAAAGTTTTCAATTTTCCGCATTTTTAACCTATAAATGTAATGATGAATGCTAAGAGGCTAGTGTTAGTCCTCGATGAGGATGGCGACGCTGGTTACGTCTATGGAGTACTTCCCGAATGTGACAAAAGTGAACACTAACTAGGGTAAGTTAATAGGTTCTACTTAGTGTAGGTAAGACTATGGAACTTTACTTATGCATTGCACAAGTTGACCTTGAGGGAGTCCTAGGAAGTTGTTTTTATGTACTTATGATATGAATGAAATGCATATGTTGACTTCACATGTTGATGATCCTATATGATGATGGTTTCATTGATTAACATGGTATGGGTCTAAGTTGATATATATTATGATGAATATGCATGATATTAAGATATATGAAATATAGACATTGCTTATGGTCTCTTTTCTAGATTACTTGATTATGTGGGGTCATGGGGTTTGATATGATCATTCTTGCGATGGGATTGTGAGTAATGGTCGTTATATGCTTTGATGTTATGAACGCTAGTACATGAATTATTGTTATGACATTATGTTGGAGTTATTCATGTTGATTTGACCTTAATATCATGCTAATAACGTTTATATAACCTTATGAGGATGTTGGTCTTGTATTGGATATTATTTTGTCTTAATGATGCTATCCCTATTGATTTGTATGTGTTCTTGTATGTGCATAAAAGGATTTGAAAGTGACTTGGCATGGTTTTGAACAAAATGTCCATTTATGCATCATTTCAATGACTTTACTTGCATGTGTTTCCATACTTAGTACATGTGGTTTGTACTAACCCATATTATTTCCCTTTTCCCCAAACAATGTAGGTTCGGGCCATTGAAGTGTAGGAGGCCACTTTGAAGGATGACTTGGAACTATTTCCCAAGTTATTAGTAGGTCCTCAAGACCAAGGATGTCACGATCCTAGAGTAACCCCTAGAAGTTAGGGCACTCTCGAATAGAAACACGGCGTACTCGACCTCTCAGAGGTCTTATACAAGACCTTTCGTACCATTCATTGCATACATGTATGAAAAGTAGTAAGGAATTAAAACTTTTCACACGAAATAATAATACTTCAAAATATCTCTTTTATAGAAAAACATAATGAAAGGCTAAGTCTCAAAGTCACCATCTTAGACATACGAATATATTGCGACACGGCCCATACTTCATCATATAGAAAATAGCTAAGTTTATTACAATATTTCAATAAGGAAATCTAAACATCAAGATGTCCTCGAATCTAGTGAGGACATACCAAACTCTTTACTTGAATGAACACTAATTCAAGCTTCAACTTCGACACTCCTCTCAAACGCCACCTACACCTTTAGATATAGACAAAATGTATGAAATTACTACAAAAACATGTACTAAGTATGACATAGTGCATAAAATCATGATAAACGGACATTTGTATAAACATGTTCTTTTTGAGTAAAACATCATAGAATAAGTATAAGATCAACATTTGACACCTTACAAACATATAATATATCACATAAGCATTTTATCAAATATTGAAAAATGTTACAGTGAACTATGTCACTTTACAGTGAACTAAGTTCAACTTCATAGTGAACTCTCTTATCTTGCAACCCTCTCACCAAAGGTTATCCGAAGACTCACTTAAGTGAGACGAAGAGAGACCGCCCATACACCCTCTCTAAGCACACCTAAATGATCCTTAGGACTACCTAAGATAAGATCAATCTTACTTTATCTGTTAAACTCATACCTAGAGTTACTCTAAGTCACCTAAGTAAAACATGAAGAAACCGGCCATACACCCTCTTCAAGACGACCTAAGCAATCCTCAAAGCTACTCTAGATAAGTACCTTTTTCATTAATATTCCTTTATTAAAGTCATTATGTTCATTAAGTCATTAAAAAACATTCCATCTATTACAGAATTCACATAATGGTCTTGGAAAGACCTATGGACTCACATACTAACATCTTAAAATCTAGTCGTGCAATGTCTAGATAGCATCCCATTCCACTACCTAAACTTCCTAGTACTTATCCAACAGTATCATGTATCCCACATGATGAGAATAGGCAATAACCGACATAGACAATACTAGCTAGGCATGGAATCCGGAGTCTTAAACCTACTTAGATGGAGGGTGTTCTACTTGCCAAGGGTAGAACTAGGACACATCCCATGTAGGAACATGGTTAAGGAATATCAAGGTCTTTTATGCACTCTTATCTCATTCTCAAGTAGAGATACATTGTACTCTAGTCTCCTTCTTAAGTAGAGATACAAACCATAACATATTCACTCGGTGCTAGCCTTTGTTCTCATAGAGTAAGTTCAATAAAAAGGGCATCTGAAAAGGTACCATCGTTTAGTCATTACCTAGTCATAATACACCTACAAAAGATGGGTACACTAGGGCTTCCACTCAATGGTCTATAAGTATAGATCATTTTTAACCTTCTCTCTATATAAAAGGTTCCACATATTAGTAATGCTTAGAAGGGCACCATCTTAGGTATACCGATCCTAGACTTTCATTCAACATTCATCCGTACACATACAAGACAAAGGTGCCTAAGCCTACTAAGTCAAGATGTTCATATTCACAATTGTACATGTATCAAGTAAGGGCCACAAGTCTACCAAGACAAGATACAACATACTTTACTTTATTTCATATAGCATATCATTCTTTGAAGCACTTAGGAATGACTCTTATTATCTTAATGTCATCTTGTACATTACTATAACATCATCAATATAACCATTATAGACTCATATAGTCAAGTAGGAACACTCATGCATCAACTCTAAGACTACACATATAAACAAAGTCATAGGCTAACATGATCACCTAACAATATCAAACTTTCACATTACTAGCATGCAGATAGATATCATACTTCACATAATCAACTACACAATTCGCCATAATATATCAAGTAGTTGCCGACAAGGCCATGATCGTCATAATACGTAAAGTAACGCCGATATGAGGCCATGTAATTCACAAGTAATGCACATAACACCTCCACCATAAGTGGACCATACCAATCGCAACATAATTGAAGTCTAATTATCATAAATTACAGATAACTAGGGAAGCATACTACCAATCCATTCTCACTACTTCAATCCATAGCTAAATCATCTAATTCAATACCATAAGGCCCTTACCCATGGCCATGAACATCAATTCAATACAATAATTATAATACTCAATGAATCTAAGTCAATTCAATATAGATTTATCAATTTAAGACCAATTAGACATCAAGTGAGTAAAATTCTTACATCATACAATAGCCCATAGAAAACTACACTATAATTCATAAGTATAGAGATAAGATCACTTAACCCATAAAGTAGCTAAAATAAGAAATGCATGGTTTGCATGGTCTCATAAGAATTATAGCTTTAAAACATTGAATTAACATCAATTCAATCCTAAAGCATTGATTTAAAACCTTTTATGCAAGAACCCATGGCCAGATTATGAAATTGGACAATTCATGTTTTTGATCATCTTTGAAAATCATTGGAATTGACTCCTTGAAGAAAGAGATTTCAAGGATGAATAACCATACATTAATTGTGATGAAAAACCCACAAGATTGATGGAGAAAAACTTGAGAAACCGATCTTCTTCCTTGGAGCTTCAAAGCTTCAACAATGGATTTTTTCGAGAGAGTGAATGGAGAGGTTTTGTTTTGAGTTGAGGGTTTTTGCTTTAATTTGTGAGGTTATGTGTTTAAATAGGTCATATAACCGTCCATAATGAACCCCCTAAATTACCCAAAAGACCCCTTTTATTGGAAAAATTAAATAACTCAAATTTGACTTTAAAACGTCGCAACGAAATTTGGGACTTTACTGCGCGTCGCGGAGCCACTTCCAAATCTTATTTTTCGAAACTTCTTAGACAGAATGGTTTGTGATAGACCCGACTCGCAGTGCAAGAATTTTCCCTACTGCGTGACAGCTGCGCGTCGCGCAGCAGCATGCCAAATCTTGGCTGCTTGGCAGCTTCGCTGGCCCATGTTTGGGTCCTCCTCGGGGACCCTTTTGATGGTCCTCGGGGAGTCGTTCCAAGACGTTTCAACCCTTTGTATATTACAATGCGCGTAGGAACCCTCGTTACTAAATTTCACCTTCAAACTATTCCCCAAAACATCACTAGAAAACACTACGACACACTACTTCAACTTCGACTAATTGCCGAACGTCTTGGATGTTCTTGGACGTTTAAACTCTAAACACTTCCAAACTTTATATACTGCCTAATATCACTATTGTCTTCACATCGGAGGAGCACCCCCTAGAAGTAACATGGCGTACTTGACCTCTCGGAGGTCTTATACAAGCCCATAGTTATCATTCATCGCATTGACATAGTAAATTTAGCAGAAAATCAAAAACTTTTCATAGCACATCATATACTAGAAACTTTACTTCACATATATATAAAATATCGTAATACATACTTATACCTTAAGTCTCTTTGCCATCTTAGACTCAACAACATTAGAGTACATTAGGGACACGGCACTTAAGACATAATACATAACGATACAATATTTAATAAACTTTACAGTAACTAAACATTAGTACATCCTTGGACTTAAGGATTCCTTTCCTTGAGTTTGGGAATCACATATTTTCATGACCAGGATTCAGGAATCCAGACTGCGACCGGCGTCGTTAACCTCTCAGAGGTCGCAGATAAGCCTCTTCTTAGCTTTCATCACATTCATATAGTTAAATTTGCGGATAATTTAAAACTTTTAAAATATAATGAAGTGTACATATACTTCATATAATCTTTACAAAAATTCATATACTATAAGCTCAACTAAACAACCATCTAATGACGAGTAAGAAATTCAAATGAAGAATTCTATATATAATATAATAGTCTGCCAAAACGGCCTTAATACAAAGCTTCGAAATAAAAATCTGAAAGAAACGCTAGGGACAACATACTCTAGCTATGTCTAAATACTAGGCTATGAAGATAGAAGTAGAGTCCTAGAACTCGAGGGGACCTACCAAATGGTCTGGAGATCGCTGAGTCCAAACCGCTGCAATGAGTCTTCAATTATCTCACTGACCTGCACCTATAAAAGAATAATTGTATAGGGTTAGTACACACTTGTACTAAGTATGGGTGTATGCACACATACACGTAAGGACAATGCATGATCAAGGAATGCTCTTCCTAACAACATGCCCTTTCTGGAAAGTGTAGTCACTAGACTTTCCTAATTTGTTATTTGAGATTTGTGGTATGAATATGATGTATTTTAATGCATTCAAAACACACAACTAATTTCTATATGAACACAATACCATGGATTCATGCACATAATTTTAGAACATCACCAATGAAAGTTTATCATTTTGCTCTCTCATAGGCCGAGAGCACCTTGTCCCATACTTAGTTTATTTTTCGTTCTTTTCTTCTTTTTGTTGTCTAGTTCAATTATCTCCTTTGATCCTACATTTTACTTACAAGTGCAATGATTCATTGTAGTCCCATACCTAAAATTAATCAAGTATGTAATCCAAGAGATTAAGGAAATGATTTAACTACAATTTAGGGCATGAAATCTTTATAAGCCAATCTTTATTGGTTAAGCCTATTATCTGGTATTGGCCTAAAAAAAGAAGTCATTATAAGCCAATATTATTTGGCTATGATCATTTGCCAATTATATAAAGTCATTATAAGCCAATCTTATTTGGCTTTAATCATTTTCATAATATGAGATGTCATTATTGGCTATGCCCCTTACATATTGAAATCTTCATTCGTATCAACATTGTCATTCATAAACTCTTGCTTTCTTAGTTCACTTTGAACTTACATCTCTAATTCCTTCTTACTTTCTTAAAGAGGTCTGTAGCATTAAGATCATGTGAAGTTACATGAAATCCAGTGTCTTCCCCACACCGAAAAGAGGTGATTCACCAATCAAAGTGAATCCTAGAATATGCGAGTTAATATGAAATCCAGTGTCTGGCCAACACCGAAAAGGGGTGATTCACCGGCTAAAGTGAATCCATGTCAAGTGTTTACCTCACACCGAAAGGGGTGGCTCACGGCTAAAGTCAACCAAGAACATTCTTTTGAGCATTAACCGACATAGATCGTATGCGCTAAACATGAAATCCGGTGTCTTCCCCACACCAAAAAGAGGTGGAATCACCGGCCAAGGTGAAACCGAAACATACCTAGCTCTCTTAGGTGGAATCCACAGGCTAGTTCCCATGTTGGCTATACATAGTTCGAAGACTAGGAGATATTCGGAGACTCTTATCCACCGTAGTGGAGCCTCATCTCATGAGACTTTCATGTGATGGCAAAGGCTCATAGCTAATCTATCGGTGCTTTGCTCACTTTGTTTTACTTCATTACTTTTAGAGTTGACTCAAACATTATGGAAGCTTGCTTCTAGATTAAGGTTTACTTACTCTATTGATGACTTTTCATCCGTTTGTTTACTTGATGAAAATGTGAATTTAACCTTACATTATCATCTTGGTGTTAATGAGACTTGTCTCACACATTCTAACACCCTCTTATGTGAGTATCTTCAACATAGTAGTCTTAGGTGTAAGTGAGACTTGTATCACTTCTTTTAACATCTCATTCTGGTCACTTTCTTAAGTTAGAAACTTTTAGTTATGTTAATACTCACTTTACTTGCTTACGTTCATTTGGTAGTTTCATATCATCATTTATGGACGTTGAGAACTTCATTCAATATAATACTTATGTTCATAGTTCATTTTGATAGGGTATGTTGGGACTTGTCCCAATTGTTGGCATACCCTTGCTTATGGATTCATTGAATTACCTTAGGTTCTTATTCATTGTCATTCTAATACATTAGCCATATAAGATTAACAAAGGGTATGTTGGGACTTGTCCCAACGATTGGCATACCCTTAGTTATGGATTCATTTTGTTATGTTGGTCATGCTTAATTTGACATTTCATTACATTGGCATATAAGATTGGTGTAAATTTAGTATTGGCCTAGAAAATTTGGAAATGACTTCATAGCCAATTTATTGGCACAAGCCAAACATACATTCAAATATAATTTCATGAGATTTTCATTAGTCAATTCTATATCATAGTTTGGGAAAATCATTATTAACCAAGTCGATTAACTTCATGTAAACACTTTAATGAACTCATTATTTCAAACAAGTCCAGGTGTAATCGTGAGCATACTTCATGACCGAAATACATTTAACAGTGTGTAAACATCATGACCAAAACAACCAAATCTTAACATCCTTCACGTTTTTGGACTTAATCAAATCTTACATTCTTTATCTCGCTTAAGTAGTACTTAACATTATACGAATCATAACTTATAGGTTTCTTTCGAACATTTACACATAAATAAAATCAACACATTAAGATCAGCCAGCACCACATACCAACAACATGATCAAGATTATGTCTACATATTCTTTAGAATCAGAAACAAGGATACTAGGGAGAAGGACGTTCAACAAGAACATTAGGAAGGAACCCTAGTTTCGAGATTTCATAGATTCAAATGATTGAAAGTACTCTTGAAGAAAGTATTCCAGGAGAGAAACCCATACCTTATGTAGATTTGAATCTACGACGATCACTCTACACGAAATCCTTGAAATAGCCTAAGAAAGCCTATGTCTCGTTCTACGTTTCCTTGGGGTTTGCGTTCTGCCTTATGTCTTGAGTCTCTTGTGAATGGACGTGATTTCTAGGTTAGGAACTGTTGTTAAATTATTCAACTTTAGACTTAATTAACTTAATTAACAAATTAATTAGTTAATTACTAAAATACCCCTTCTTAAGTTGACTAGACATAGGAAGACATTGACTTAGCCAAATCCGAAATTTGCTAAGGATCTCGGCTGTACAAGGTTCTAATTTAATTAATTTGGTTGTTTAATTAATTAAATTAGGGACCTACGGAAATTACCAAAATACCCCTAAGTCACTAGGACCACAACTAACAACTTTGGACCATCCTAGGTTAGGTACTAGGTTGTCCCTAAGTTAGTTAAGTTAGTTAGGTGCCACCCGACTAGGTCTTGGTTTGTCGGGTCCCTTGGCTGGTCCTTTTTGATTGATCCTAGGTTAGATAGCTAGTTGGTTAGGTTAGTTAGAGTGTTGAGTTGGTTAGGAAAGTGGACCCCACATGTCTGGACCCGTGCAGGCTTGTCCCTAACCGCCTAACCGAATGCGGTTGGGATTGTCACGTGGTCCCCCCTCTCGGCCATTGCACATGTGCTTGCACATGTATTGTTGCCCATTTCTCCCAACCGTGCACTCTTATGGTTGATTTTGGAATGTTCACTCTTTGTCCAAGGATCCTCACTATGTCCTTGGACACTGCTTATTTACATGATCATTTGCATTGATCATGTGCTATGGTATGTAGGCTTGACACTTGGATGCCTCATACCTCATTGTGCACAACTTAGCATTAATATTTTAGCCTAGGGTCTTCCTTGCACGTACAATCTTAAACCATGCTTATTCACACTTAGAAAATTGGCTATCACCCATAGCCAATATTTTTATATTATACCCAATACTATTCAATATTGGGCATTGGGGTGCCTATGTACCCCAAAACACATTCTTGAAACCTATATGGCTCTTTACTAGGCATATACGTTTTTCTGTAATGTTACATTATCCCCCTCTTAGGAACATTCGTCCCCGATTGACACTTACACATCATTTTAAAATAAGAGGGAAATTTCGAAACACTTAAACATACTTAAAATGTTATCATTTGTGAACATCTCATTCACACATATTCTGGATGATGCATTCTTACTCAAGCTAATCTGAAACTTCATATTTGAGATCGAGGAACTTCTTTCTCAATCAAACTTTAACTTAATTCACACCAAACTCATGCAACACATAAAATCACGTCTATGCTATACAAAAACAGCAGCATAATGCACGCATGAACTTATTTTAACTCATTTAATGCAAGTATAAAATGCACGATTATGGACTTATAATACCAAATCGACTAATGCACTAAAAATCTCCGAGTTCCTTAAACAAAATCATATCTAGGAAGAGTATATCTAACCTCAAGAACTGAATAAGTTAGGGTAACCGGATCTCATATCGGCCTCGGCCTCCCATGTTGCTCCCTCAACAAGGTGGTTCCGCCATAGTACCTTCACGGTGGCAACCTCCTTGTTCCTTAGTCACTTCACTTGATACTCTAAAATCTCAACTGGAACCTCTTCGTAAGAAAGGTTCTCATGAACTCCTAACCCCTCAACAGGAAGGATAGATGCTGGATCGCCTTGACACTTCTTAAGCATCGAAACGTGAAACACTGGATGGACCGAAGCTAAGTCTTGTGGTAACTTCAGTTCGTAGGCAACATTTACTACTCGCTGTAAGATCTCATAAGGACCTATGTACCTCGGACTCAACTTCACTTTCTTACCAAACCTCATCACCCCTTTCATGGGTGATATCTTCAAGTAGACATGATCACCTACTTCGAATTCAAGAGCTCTCTTTCTGTTATCAACATAGGATTTTTGACGACTGTAAGCAGTAGACAACTGATCCTTGATTATCCTCACCTTTTCTATTGCCTCATGTACGATCTCATGTCCAAGGATGGCAGATTCACGAACTTCAAACCACCCTGTTGGAGACCTACATGTCCAGCCATACAATGCTTCGAAATGTGCCATCCCAATACTTGAATGGTAACTATTATTATACGAGAACTATATCAGTGGAAAGTGATTATCCCAACTCCCTTTAAAGTCATTAACACATGATCTCAACATGTCTTCTTATCCATCCGTCAGCGGATGAAAGGCAGTACTAAGCTTCACCTTTGTACCCAAGCTCTTTTGGAAGGATCTCCCAAAGTGAGAAGTGAATTGGGTTCCCCTATTCGAAATTATAGACAAAGGAATCCCATGACACCTCACGATCTCATCAATATAAAGTTTAGCGTAGTCCTCGGCTCGGTAAGTAGACTTCACGGGAATGAAGTGTGCGGATTTGGTCATTCGGTCAACAATGACCCAAATGGAATCGTGCATCCTTCTGGTTCTCGGCAAACCAACCACGAAATCCATATTAATGGCCTCCTACTTCCACATTGGAATTCTATCTTCTGGGTAAGACCCCCGGCTTAAGGTGTTCGGCCTTAACCTGTTGGCAATTTGGGCACTCCTCCACAAACTTCGATATATGACGTTTCATACTTTCCCACCAGTAGACGTCTTTGAGGTCATAATACATTTTTGTGACACCTGCATGAATAGAATACATGGAACCGTGAGCTTCCAACAAAATACTAGACCGCAAATCATCAACATTGGTCACACATAATCTGCTCTGGTTTAGTACACCATCTCCTCCTAGGGAAAATGACTCATTCAACTTACTCAACACTGAGTCTTTCAACTCCATGAGTACTGGGTCAAGATGTTTCTTAGCTTTAACATCTAGAGCAAATGAGGATTCAAAACTTGAGTGAACCGAAACACCCTCCACTTGGTGTATCTATCAGTCGTACACCCAATCTAGCCAATTGGTGTGCCTCTTTAACTAGTTGCTTCTTCTCATCATCAACATGAGACATGCTACCCATGCTCAATCTACTCAACGCATCGGCCACTACATTGGCCTTACCTGGGTGATAGTGGACACTCATGTCATAATCCTTGAGCTGTTCCAGCCATCTCCTCTGACGAAGGTTCAATTCTCTCTCCATATAAGACTATGGTCAGTCATCAACATGTACACCATATAAGTAGTGTCTCCAAAGCTTCCACGCAAAGACAACCGCGGCTAGTTCAAGGTCATGAGTAGGGTAATTCTTCTCATGGATTTTCAATTGTCTAGATACATATGTCATAACCTTACCATCTTGCATAAGAGCACATCCCAAACCTACTCTGGAAGCATCACAATACACCACATACCCTGCACCACTTCTCAGAAACGTGAGCACGAGGACCGAAGTGAGTCGGTCTTTGAGCTCTTGGAAGCTCTTCTCACATTTTTTAGACCACTCAAACTTCACATTTTTCTTCGTTAAGGCTGTCAACGGAGCAACAATAGTGGTAAAACCATCCACAAACCTGCGATAATAGTTAGCCAAACTCAAGAAACTATGAATATCTGTAGGAGTGAGGGGTCTCGGCCACTTTTTCACCGCTTCAACCTTTTTTGGATCAACTTCGACACCCTGATTGGTCACAACATGACCAAAGAAGGTCACCGATCTCAACCAAAATTCACATTTACTGAGCTTTTCATACAACTGATGTTCTCTGAGTACTTGCAATGTCTTTCTTAAGTGTACTTCATGCTCTTGTCTAGGCTTAGAGTATATGAGAATGTCATCTATGAATACTATGACAAAAGAATCAAGGTATTCACGGAAGACTCTATTCATAAGGTCCATAAATGCGGCTTGTGCGTTAGTGAGACAGAATGACATAACCAAAAATTCATAATGTACATATCTAGTACAAAAAGCAGTTTTAGGGACGTCTTCTCACCTCACTCTAAGCTAATGATACCCTGACCGAAGGTCTATTTTTGAAAAGAAACTTGAACCTTGGAGTTGGTCAAAGACATCATCGATTCTGGGAAGAGGGTACTTATTATTTATAGTGACTTTGTTGAGTTGCCGATAATCGATACACATTCTAAGGGTTCCATCCTTTTTCTTAACGAAAAACACTGGAGCACCCCATGGGGATATGCTCGGCTGGATGAAGCCCTTATCAAGTAAATCTTTTAACTGCAAATTCAACTCTTTGAGTTCGGTTGGTGCCATCCTATATAAAGGAATAGAATTTGGTTTGGTGTTGGGATCTAAGTCAACACCAAAATCAATCTCACGTTGAGGAGGGATTCCTGGCAAATCCTCCAGAAAGACATCTTGAAACTCATTCACTATTGACACAGAGTCTATGGAAGGGACTTCTTGCTCTAAGTCATTGACTCTAACTAAGTGGTATAAATACCCCTTAGCTATCATATTATTGGCCTTTAAATGGGAAAAGATTTGGCCTATTGGATTTGAATCACGCCCTTCCCATTCCAGCTCTAACTCATTTGCAAATGGAAACCTCACTACCCTGTTTCGACAATCTATCGTGGCATAAAATTTATGGAGCCAATACATTCCCAAGATTATATCAAAATCGAGCATGTCTAACTCCACTAGGTCAGCGTGAGTGACTCTATCAAGAATGTTATTTGGACAATCTTTATACACTCTTTCTGCTCTAATACAGTCTCCTATGGGAGTACTAACTAGAAAAGGCTCATTCAAGATCTCAGGAAGCACATCAAATCTACTAGCTATCAAAGGAGTGACAAAGGATAAAGTGGATCCTAGATCTAACAATGCATACACAGGGAAAGAAAAGACATGCAACGTACCCGTGACCACATCAGTTGACTTCTCTTGCTCTTCTCTACCTTTCAGTGCATAAAATATGTTCCTCTTAGGAGGTTCGGCCACAACATTTGGATTCGGTCTAGGCTGTGCATCAGTCCTGGCCTGATTCCTCACGTTTGGGCAGTCTCTGACCATATGCCCATTCTTGACACACCCAAAGCAGGCGTTAGTACCTACCAAACATTCATCTCCATGCAAACGCCCACACTTACCACACGGCTTGCTGCTTCGCTGGGCATTTCTATCATTGCCCTTTTTGGGGCAAGACTTGTCCACTTTGGCATTCGAATTCCTGGAAGGAGTAGGATTACCTGAGTGCTTCTTCAAATTAGGCTTGTTATGGACTCCAAATGCACTCCTACAAGATCTAGAACCAGTCTGAGCCGAGGTCTTAAGCTTCTTGCCTTCCTGACCTCTCCTTTTTCGACGGCTTTCCTCCACCTGTTGTGCGTGAAACATCAATCTGCCCAGATACATGATATCATGCAACATGGCTGCCCGACAATCCTCCAATAGATCCTCCGACACGCCAGTCACAAACTGCTCATTTCATCCCTACTATTTGCCACTAGAGAAGAAGCATACTTTGAGAGCTTAAAAAATTTCAAGGAATACTCCTTGACCGACATACCTCCCTTTCTTAGGTTGATGAACTCTTCAACCTTTGCTTCTCGTAACTCTCTGGGAAAGAATTTCTCCAGAAATGCAGTCTTGAGAATATCCCAAGTGATGGGGACATCTTCTGGTGCTCGACCATCGGCCCACATTTTGTACCACACCTGTGCCACATCTTTGAGTTGATAAGCAGTCAAGTCAGCCTTTGCCTCCACATCAACACCCATGGCACAAAGAATTTTGTAGACCTCATCTACAAATTCCTGGGGATCCTCATTAATTTTTGACCCGTAATAGAGCAGAGGGTTCATTCTGGTGAAGTCCCTCAGCATGCTAGCCATGGTGCTAGCATGAGATTTCTCTCTGGGAGCACCCTCTCTGTTGGCTTGATCCGTGATGGTCTGCGCCTGAGTAGTGATGGCTTGTGCCATCTGCACCAAAGCTTCCCTCACCTCTCCATCTGTCAACGCAGCTGGGTTGACAGGCACTTGAGCTCCAGCAGCTGCGGCTTGAGGAGGAGCTTGGTTCCTATAGCCTCTGCTTCTTCAACTCTCCTCACGGAATTTCTCCTTGTGTTCATACCTCTACACGCATACTCAAGAAGGAAGTTAGATTCTTAAATGAACCAAAATGTCATAATTCTACATAGCATTATAAAGAGTAGAAGAAGGGAAAAATTCTTATCATCACTTAGTCTCTAAGTCATGATTGTGGCGCGCTTCACAACAATAAGTTAGAAACTACGTAACGTAGTTGTTTTGAGATTTAGTTCCTAGGTAATTTAACCTCATGCTCTGATACCAAGTTTGTCACGACCCGGATAATCCGGACGCAGACAAGCCTCTTCTTAGCTTTCATCACATTCATATAGTTAAATTTGTGGATAATTTAAAACTTTTAAAACATAATGAAGTGTACATAGACTTCATATAATATTTACATAAATTCATATACTTTAAACTCAACTAAACAACAATCTAATGACTAGTAGGCAATTCAAATGAAGAATTCGATATATAATATAATAGTCTGCCAACGGCCTTAATACAGGCTTCAAAATAAACATCTGAAAGAAACGCTAGGGACAACATCCTCTAGCTATGTCTAAATACTAGGCTATGAAGATAGACGTAGCATCCTCGAACTCGAGAGGACCTACCAAATGGTCTGGAGATCGCTCAGTCCAAACCGCTACAATGAGTCTTCAATCTGCTCTCTCACCTGCACCTATAAAATAATAATTGTATAGGGTTAGTACACACTTGTACTAAGTATGGGTGTATGCACACATACACGTAAGGACAATGCATGATCAAGAAAGTCTCTTCCTAACAACAGTCCATTTTTGGAAAGTGTAGTCACTAGACTTTCCTAATTCGTTATATGAGATTTGTTTTATGAATGTATTTTAATTCATTCAAAAAACACAACTCATTTTCTATATGAAAACAAGACCTTGAAATCATGCACAGAATTTTAGAACATCACCAACGAAAGTTTATCATTTTGCTCTCTCTTAGGCCGAGAGCACCTTGTCCCATACTTAGTTTATTTTTCGTTCTTTTCTTCTTTTTGTTGTCTAGTTCAATTATCTCCTATGATCCTACGTTTTACTTACAAGTGCAATGATTCATTGTAGTCCCATACCTACAATGAATCAAGTAAGTAATTCAAGAGATTAAGGAAATGATTTAACTATAATTTAGGGCTTGAAATCTTTATAAGCCAATATGTATTGGTTAAGCCTATTATCTGGTATTGGCCTAACAAAAGAAGTCATTATAAGCCAATCTTATTTGGCTATGATCATTTGCCAATTATATAAAGTCATTATAAGCCAATCTTATTTGGCTTTAATCATTTTCATAATATGAGATGTCATTATTGGCTATGCCCCTTACATATTGAAATCTTCATTCTAATCAACATTGGCATTCATAAACTCTTGCTTTCTTGGTTCACTTTGAACTTACATCTCTTCTTCTTCTTACTTTCTTAAAGAGGTCCGTAGCATTAAGATCATGTGAAGTTACATGAAATCTAGTGTCTTCCCCACACCGAAAAGAGGTGATTCACCGATCAAAGTGAATCCTAGATCATGCGTGTTAACATGAAATTCAGTGTCTGCCCCACACAAAAAAGGGGTGATTCACCGGCTAAAGTGAATCCATGTCAAGTGTTTACCCCACACCGAAAAGGGGTGGCTCACGGCTAAAGTGAACCAAGAACATTCTTTTGAGCATTAACCGACATAGATCATGGGAGATAAACATGAAATCCGGTGTCTTCCCCACACCAAAAAGAGGTGGAAAAACCGGCCAAGGTGAAACCGAAACATACCTAGCTCTCTTAGGTGGAATCCACAGGCTAGTTCCCATGTTGGCTAGACATAGTTCGAAGACTAGGAGATATTCGGAGACTCTTATCCACCGTAGTGGAGCCTCATATCATGAGACTTACATGTGCTGGCACAGGATCATAGCTATTCTATCGGTGCTTTGCTCACTTTCTTTTACTTCATTACTTTTAGAGTTGACTCAAACATTATAGAAGCTTTCTTCTAGATTGAGGTTTACTTACTCTATTGATGACTTGTCATCCCTTTATTTACTTGATGAAATTGTAAATTTAACCTTACATTATCATCTTGGTGTTAATGAGACTTGTCTCGCACATTCTAACACCCTCTTATATGAGTATCTTTAACATAGTAGTCTTAGGTGTAAGTGAGACTTGTCTCACTTCCTTTAACACCTCATTCTGGTCAGTTTCTTAATTTAGACACTTTTAGTTATGTTAATACTCACTTTACTTGCTTCCGTTCATTTGGTATTTTCATATCATCATTTATGGACGTTGAGAACTTCATTCAATGTAATACTTATGTTCATAGTTCATTTTGATAGGGTATGTTGGGACTTGTAACAATTGTTGGCATACCCTTGGTTATGGATTCATTGAATTACCTTAGGTTCTTATTCATTGTCATTCTAATACATTAGCCATATAAGATTAACAAAGGGTATATTGGGACTTGTCCTAACGATTGGCATACCCTTAGTTATGGATTCATTTTGTTATGTTGGTCATGCTTAATTTGACATTTCATTACATTGGCATATAAGATTGGTTTAAATTTAGTATTGGCCTAGAAAATTTGGAAATGACTTCATAGCCAATTTATTGGCACAAGCCAAACATTCATTCAAATATAATATCATGAGATTTTCATTAGCCAATTCTATATCATAGTTTGGGCAAATCATTATTAACCAAGTCGATTGACTTAATGTAAACACTTTAATGAACTCATTATCTTAAACAAGTCAAGGTGTAATCGTTAGCATACTTCATGACCGAAATACATTTAACAGTGTGTAAACATCATGACCAAAACAACCAAATCTTAACATCCTTCACGTATTTGGACTTAATCAAATCTTACATTCTTTATCTCGCGTAAGTAGTACTTAACATTATACGAATCATAACTTATAGGTTTATTTCGAACATTTACACATCAAGAAAATCAACACATTAAGATCAGCCAGCACCACATACCAACAACATGATCAAGATTACATCTACATATTCTTTAGAATCGGAAACAAGGATACTAGGGAGAAGGACGTTCAACAAGAATATTAGGAAGCAACCCTAGTTTTGAGATTTCATAGATTCAAACGATTTAAAGTACTCTTGGAGAAAGAATTCTAGGAGAGAAACCCATACCTTATGTAGATTGAAATCTACGATGATCACTCTACACGAAATCGTTGAAATCGCCTAAGAAAGCCTTTGTCTCGTTCTACATATTCTTACGGTTTGTGTTCTGCCTTAGGTCGTGAGTGTCTTGTGAATGACGTGATTTCTAGGTTTAGGAACTGATGTTGAATTATTCAATTTTAGATTAAATTAACTTAATGAATAAATTAATTAGTTAATTACTAAAATACCCCTTCCTCTGTTGACTAGACATAGGAAGACATTGACTTAGCCAAATCCGAAATTGGCTAAGGGTCTCGGCTGTACAAAGGTTCTAATTTAATTAATTTGGTTGCTTAATTAATTAAATAAGTGACCTAGGGAAATTACCAAAATACCCCTAAGTCACTAGGACCACAACTAACAACTTTGGATCATCCTAAGTTAGGTACTAGGTTGTCCCTAAGTTAGTTAAGTTAGTTAGGTGCCACCCGACTAGGTCTTGGGTTGTCGGGTCCCTTGGATGGTCCTTTGTTTATTTATCCTAGGTTAGCTAGCTAGTTGGTTAGGTTAGTTAGAGTGTAGAGTTATTTAGGAAGGTGGACCCCACACAGCTGGTTCCGTTCATGCTTGTCCCTAACCGCGTAACCGAATGCGGTTGGGCCTTTCACGTGGTCCCCCCTCTCGGCCATTGCACATGTGTTGCTGCCCATTTCTCCCAACCGTGCACTCTTATGGTTGCTTTTGGAATGTTCAATCTTTGTCCAAGCATCCTCACTATGTCCTTGGACACTGTTTATTTACATGATCATTTGCATTGATCATGTGCTATGGTATCTAGGCTTGACACTTGGATGCCTCATACCTCATTGTGAACAACTTAGCATTAATATTTTAGCCTAGGGTCTTCGTTGCAGGTACAATCTTAAACCATGCTTATTCACACTTACAAAATTAGCTATCACCCTTAGCCAATATTTTTATATTATGCCCAATACTATTCAATATTGGGCATTGGGGTGCCTATGTACCCCAAAACGCATTCTTGAAACCTATTTGGCTCTTTACTAGGCATATACGTTTTTCTGGAATGTTACACATATAAAGCTCCACAATCACATAGACATCCTTTAAGCATCGATAACCTACACTTTGTGTAAAAAAGTAGAGAAGAATGAGATTAGAACAAGGGTGCATTAAGTATGGAAACCATGCAAAAACGTGCATTTAAAAGATACATTTTCTTGAAATCATACTTCATGACATTTTGACTAAATCTTCATAAAAACTTTATCCAATATCATTTATATCATTCACATACTTCATATAAACATATTCAAAGGCCAAACAATTCATAAGATCACATATAGAATTTATTACATTTTCAAGTCACATTACAGTGAACTAGTTTTCCCTTAACAGTGAACTATATTCCCTTTTATTCATTAACCTCCCAAGTAACCCTCTAGTGATACTTGGTGCAATGTTTCACATTAAGGCCACAAGGAAACATACATATCATCTACGCAAGGCAACACATACCATCATATAAGTATAGTACAACTTAGACATATTTAAACCAATACAATAGGAGAATTACAGTAAGCTACATTCAACTTGTACATATACTAACTTCACTTCACATCAATGCATTATAAGACCTTACTCATAATCCTACTCTAAATCTACTAGTGCAATGTATATGTGTAGCCCCATAAACTCACACATACTTAGTAAACCTATCATAAGACCACAACCTTACCATCCAATTCATATATCAACAAGTAAGTGAAGACAACTTTATTCATGTCAATATAAGACCTTCATCATATAGTCATTTAGACCAACATAGTGCATATAAGGATAATATCACATCATATAGACTAATACCATGCACATATTCATCACAAGTAGACAATTACTACAATGTCATGTATAAGGACATAATCATAATCATATACATTAGGTCACCTTCCTAGGAATTCCTAAGAGCTACTTGTGCAATTTCTAGATGGGTTCATTACTTTCACCTATCCTAAGTAACCTCCCTTAAGTCATCCTAGTTAGGATCCTAGTTATTTACTTCCATTTTCCATTTTACTTTAGGGAAACTATAGCCTTAACCGACACTAAGACCATGGGTGCTATACATGGAATTTGGTGTTGTAGAGCCTTATACCAATGGAAGGTGTTCCTACCTCGCCAAGGTAGAACATTAACATATATCCTAGCATCCTAAGTGAATTCACTTTGCTAGATCCTATGTGGCAAGCATAGTTTATGGAACTAAGAGATAGGTATAATCCCTCTACATGCCATTGGGCAATTGGGGCCTCATCTCATGAGAAAGCATGGGTGAACCTTCCTCAAAGGGAATTTAACACCTCATGTGAGTCCATAGGTGAGTATTCCTCTAAGGGAAGTCAACACTCTATGAGGGACAAATGGTTAATCTTCCTCCAAGGGAAGTCAACACCTCTCAATGTCAAGTTCACTCGGTGCTAATCTAAGTTCCATTTATTGAAAAGCCTTTATCACATTTTTCATAAAGCATAGGCTTAGGATATTCATTCCTCATATGCTTATAGCATATTCAAGAACCTATCTAGTTTTAGAGTATTCTTGGGCACCCCTCTCAAGGCCCCTATACTTACTAGATCATCATTCATGTGTGTGTGTACATATGTGTGAGCAAACCTTTCACATAACACATAATTGTCACACATGTTCATATATCAATGTATAAGTCTATAGTTATAACAATATGAGAAATCTTTTCATATAAACCCACTACAACTCTATGCACATTATTAATTCATCATATCATATAAATCATTTTCATAACATGCCCATACATTCATTTTCATGTACATTGAAACCAAACCTAGGAACTATCCTATCAAGGTACACATGTCCAATGCATAGACAAGGTCCCATAACCCTGCCCACACTAGTACACCTATCAAGTCATCCTAGTAAGGAATACATAACATACTGCACATACATATACTTTACATGCATAGTAGTAGACACTAGTGAATATGAGAACAACCTTTCGTTAGACACTATGAACATTTACTACATTGTAAGCATGCATAATGTCTGAGTGTGTGTGTACATTGGTCAACATGACCACATAATGTCCATCAACAACACATTGAGGCAGCCACCCTCTTAAGACCACATTACACTTTCAAATATAGACCACATAACACATTTAGCATAGGAGACAAGTCAACTTCATATTAAACTTAATACTCCTAGCTTTGGCTATTCATGTATTCACCTAGGGGTACATAGGTAAGGGATTATTAACCATTTTAATTCATCAATGGCAGTACCTACAATTTACCCTAACATGGATATACACATGCTTATACAATAGCCATTCAACCTAAATCACAACTAGAATAGGAAATAGGCATAAGCTTCACATAGTATCATCATAAGCACATATTCATATATTCATTAATTTTCCTTCAAGGCCATGGTCAACACATATATAATTACAATAAAGTAAACACCGCAACCATAAGTGGACTATACCACACAATGACATACAAGGCTTCATCAACTACAATACTATAAGGGGTCGTTTGGTAGAGTGTATAAGAATAATGCAAAATAAGATGCATTAGTAATGCTTGCATTAGTAGTGTTTGCATTAGTAATGGCTGTATTAGTTATGCAAGCATTATTTCTTATACATTGTTTGGTTTGATGTACTAAAAATAACAAAACTTGCATAATTTCAATTAAAAACATACATGTTTACAAAAATATCCTTCACACTTTATTATTTGTACACATCGTTTGCAACAAAGTTATTTTTTAAACATCAGAAACTATTCCTTTGCTAAAACATCATTAACTCTTCATTCTTTTTTTTTCAAAAATAATATTAACTAATTATACTATTGCGTTAAAATATTTTTATGAAAAATTGACAAACAATTTCTTTTGTCTACATTGAAAACAAAGCATTTAGGTTGTCATCAAATACTAATAACATACAGGAAAGTGACGCAATCAACTCAAGAAAAAGAGAGTAATTTACTTTTTTCACATCTAATTATTACTTGACTATTAAGATAAATCAACTAAGATCAGATTCTTTTAAAACAAAAAAAATTCTACCTTCATTTTTTATTCATATTTTAAGGATGAATTTATGTACTACTAATTAAGAAAATAACGGAGGTGAAAAAAGAATAAGTTTTGTTTTTTTGAGTTAATAAGTTGGGGTGAGGCAGTGGGTTGCTTAAAATTTTTCTAGCGTCACAACAATAAATTTTTTAATTAAATTATATTAATTTTTTTTTAAAAAAAATAGTTAAGAGGCCATAAAATCTATTAAGACACCAACAAATTAAAAGATAATGAAAAGAAAATCAAAATTTATGACAAAAAAAATGAAAAGACTTTAAGGGTAGTTTTGTAATTATTAAATCTAATGCAAGTGTTAAAATGCAATGTATTACTAATACCTAGAATTCCTTGGTATTAGTAATACACAACTTAATACACAATAGAGTGTATAACTAATGCTTGCATTAGTTATACATGGTATGAAAAAGTATACCAAACAAAGTATTGCTAATACACACATCTAATGCATGCATTATATTTTTAATACACTCTACCAAACGACCACTAAGGAAAGTAGAAGAGATAAGCATTCTTACCAATTTCTCACCCCTTGATCATTATTTATTAATACACCTTGTATATCAACAATTCATATATATAGGGCAGTAGCTATATGTACTTTAATCATAAAGGAAACCATGTACAAGTCATTACAAGATCACACTATAACATAATACAAGGCATCTCATATGTACTAGAAAGTAGAGAGTCTTAGATCATCAAGTAAATTCCCTAGTTTGGCTCATCAATCATCATATATCGATATTATACATTTAGGGGAGTAGCTAAAGAGATAGAAACCAAGTCTTAATCATACTTTATTCATCTTCATAGACTAAAAGAATCTAGATCGATTCATGTCAATCCTTATTCACGTTGATCATACATGATTTATAGTTACAATTCAATCAAAATATTAATCCTAGGCAGTAGCTACATGAACCACAACATAATCGATTTCCACTTTTATACCTTAAAAACTCATATTACAGTGACCACAACAAGGCATATGTTAGTCATGTTCAAATCCTCATTTATTGATCCACATGGATCCTTCATCATCAATTAATCATGAATTCACATAAATTAAAGTAGATTTAGGCAACTTAACGTAAGAGAATCACACTTCAACCATTAACAAGCCATGATCACAAAGCCCATGCAAGGACTAAATCAATTTATATAAGGAACATCGGTTCATCATGCAATTGGATTAAAATCACGTTCAAACAAATACATTAACATAAATTCATCATGATTTAACCATTTAAAACAATTTTATAAAGAACCCATGGTTAGATTGAAGAAGAAGAGATTTTATCATGAAACCTTCTTTGAAAACTTGAGATTAACTCTCCAAGTGAAAGGTTACTTAGAGATGAAGGATTACCATACCTTTTTCTAGTTGAAAAACTCTATAACTTGGTGAATCATACATGGAAATCCAAGCTCCAATCTGTTTATGAGCTTCACCAACAATGGTGGTTTCTAGGGAGAATAATTTTGGAGGGAAATACGTAATTCGTGTAGAGGGGATTGGTAATGGGATGTTCACGTTTTTGATGACTTATATACACCCAAAAATATCTAAATAAACCTATTAGAGTCAGTTTAGGAGGTGGGGTGAATTTTCCATTCACCCCTTAAATAAAACAGTCGCAATGCAGTGTGCAGGCCACCATCGACGGATCACCATCGACTGGCTGTTGGTAAATCGACTGGCCGTCCTTTGGCATCCGTCGATTGGACCTTGGACTGTTTTTGGGTTTAAAATTACCCAGGCTAAGTGTCCATCGACGATACTTCACCAACTGGCCGTTGGTCAACCAACTGGCCGTCGTTAGGTTCGGTCGATTGACACTGCCAAGGCAGTGTCTCGACCAGCCTTGGGTCCTTCTTGTGGGACCTTTTATGGGGCCCTTTAGAAGTCGTACCTGGACGTTTACAACGTAAATACAAACCTTAACAAGTTGTAGACCTCCCACATAAGTTGCACCCAAAACAAATACTCGCAACTCGTCCAAACATGCAAGGCCCCATCAAGACACACATGAACGTCTCAAGGGCTAACTTTCGAAAGTCTTAGACGTTCTTGGACGTTTGACCTCCAAACTTAATGAAACTTCATATAATACCATTACACATCATTATAACTTATTTTAAGACTTCATAAGCTCATTTCATACAATTATAACACGTATAGCCACATGAGGCACATAGGTGATTAGTCGTCGAACGTCTTGGTCGTCCCTTGACGTTTGACTTCCAATTCACCTCAAACTTTGAACACTTCCTCTTAACCATATTATAATACATTTAAGGACCTTATAAACTTAATACAAACATGTTAGGATCTAGACACCCTAACTCATTTTGGGGGTCTTACGATTTTTAACCATTTTATGACTTTAAAACATCATGACACAAGTGTTAGGCTCTAGTCCAACCTAGATCATTTTGAGGGTGTAACAATACGCCCCTACTTCGACAACATTCATCCTCGAATGACACTTGCCATACTTGAAAATTTTTAAGAGTTAAGACACAAAGACTATCAGCACATAACCATACCACACAATACACAATACCCACATGTAAGAGAGACATCAATTTCACATATTTTAAGAGACTCAAACACAACAAGAAGGTAAAAACTACTTCTACAAATAATCATGCAATAATACTCACATTTTTATTTCATATAGGAGGAACTTCCTTCTCCACATAATATCATTCACATATACATCAGTTCTATACACATCATAACCATTTTTCGTGAAAGAACAATTTAGTCAAATTTTTAAAATCTTTAGGGTGAGCAACAATTTGTTTACAGTGAAACATGCTCAACTTTCAAAAAATGCAACTCTTAAGCAATTTATGATGGAAGCATGACAATATGAGGGACAAAACCATATAAACTCAATTTAAAACATAATTATAACTTCACGAAATGCACAATGCAAGGAATCAAAGAAATTCATTTTCAACTAGACTCCTAAAAACAATGCAACATGCAACATGCTACTATAACATTCTATCTCTCAAGCTTGAATTGAATAGAAGAGATGAGACAACAATCTACAACCCGACTACTCTCCATACTCCCCCACTTAGAAGGAACTAATATAACTAAAGAGAGAAAACTATAACTTACCAGAATCATCATCATCATCCGATTTTGTTCCTTTGGCTTAGAGAGCATAGAAGTGATTCCTCTTTGGAGCACCACCATCCGGAACATTAGGAGGAACTTGATTGGCCTCTCTTCCTCTAGCCGCAATAGTAGGACAATCTCTTACCTTGTGACCATCCTTCCCATAACCAAAGCACCCACTATTACCGGCTAGACCCTTCCCAAAGTGCTTCTTCCCACAAGTAGAAAAAGTAGGCTTAATAACTTGGGAACCACCACCTCTCTCATAGTTAGCCTTAGGAGCACTAGAACCATCTTGATTTGGGGCCCTCTTCTTAAACTTATGTTGAAATTTCTCATCGGTTCTTCCCCTCTTAGCATCTCTACTTCCCATCCCGAGTTTAGACTCTTCAATGGATTGAGCATACACCATAAGCCTAGATAGAGTCATCTCACTATGAAGCATGGCTTTACGACACTCTTCCTTCACAATATCTAAAACACCGGTCAAGAACCTACTCATCTCATCCCTAGGGTTAGACACCAAGGATGGAGTGTGTCACGACCCGGATTCTTGAATCCAAATCGCAACTGGCGTCGTTGACCTCTCAGAGGTTGCAGACAAGCCTCTTTTTGCATTCATCACATTCATACGGTTAATTTTAGCAGAAAAATTTAATTTTTTTGTTTATAGTTGAAGTATACATAGACTTCATATAAACGCATATCTTTATGGAAGTTCATTGATCATACATCAACCATCTAATTATATGATCATGAATCTTGAATGAATTGAAATCGCATGTCATGAGTAATACTTGCCAAAACGGCATCATTACAAGCATCTGAATAAAATAGGAAAGAAACACTAGTGGAACCTACGCCACTAGTTCAAACCAACTACTAAGCAAGAAATATAAAGGCAGGCAACCTTGAATGCATAGGACCTACCAAGTCCGGATGAAATCTCTGAGTCCGAAAAGGTGCAATGATACCCTCAACGTCCACCTGAGCCTGCACCTAAAATAGTAATATTGTATAGAATTAGTACACACTTGTACTAAGTATGGGTACATGTAACAACACATAACGGTAATGCATGAACAAGGATGGCTCTTCCTAATCAACATGCTTTCTTAAAAGGTCAAGTCTCTTGACTTTGACTATTTCGTAATAGGAAGGTCATGCCATGAATATGTCACACAACATACAACCATAGGTTCACATAATATACATTTCATGTTTCATATAGTATACATTTCATTTCCATGAGACCTTGAAATCATGGACGTAGCATTAGGACATCTCAAGTGAGGGCCCAACATATGGGATCTCAATCTGAGGGTCTCCTTTATCAAACACAGAGCCTGCTTCATCCGTTCATTTGTACTTCACATTATTCATTTCATTCATTCATAAGATGATGTGAACACCAGCTATACCTAGGATGAAGTTTAAGACTCTAATCGGGATCATGAAGTGCAATGACAAAGAATGACCTAATGTCAATACTTGAGTCTGATCTCACCTCCTGATTGTCTTGCACAAACACCTTCTGTATCATTCATTTCATTATCTTTCATACTTTGAGGAACTTCAACCTTAACCGACATAAATCATGTGAGCATCATAATTCGGTGTCTTCCCTACACCGAAAAGAGGTGGAGTCACTGGCCAAAGTGAAACCAAAACATGCTAGATTTATGAGTTTGAACCAAGCTACTTCCCTATGTTGGCAACATAGTTCAAAGACTAGGAGATTTAAGGAGACCCATACCCACCTTGGTGGATAGTCTCATATTATGAGATTTATGTGAACCTCCGCCTTTACCGAAAGAAGGCATCACCACTCATAGCTAGCGTATTGGTGCTTAGTTTAAAGTTCCTATTTACATTCAACTCATACATCATCGAAGCTTGCTTCTTAGCATGAGTTATTCATAGCTCATTAGATGATTTCTCATATCTTGTTTAAATATTAAGTGTGAATTGTCCTTACACTTACATATAGAATGTGATTGAGACTTGTCTCTTAATATTCAACACTCTCTTAGGTGAGTACTTTTTGGTGACCTTATATTGGCGTAGGTACAGCTTGTCTCACTTGCACTAGCCTCATATTGTGGTGCCACCCTGTTCTTTCTTAACATCTTTTCATTTCATCATTACTCACCTTTCATTATTTGTTCATCGTATAACATATATATGCTCTCTTGGAATTTACATTGAGGGACATTGATTCTAGGCGTAGATACAACTTGTCTCACTTGTACTAGCCTTTCCTCATGTAGCCACTCTTTATTTGCTTATTCATCGTATAGCATAAATATACTCTCTTAGAAATTTCATGTAGTGACATTGATTTTTAGGCGTAGATGCAGCTTGTCTCACTTGCACTAGCCTATAGTCATGTAGTCACTCTTTTTTCTACATATTAACTATGAATTCATTTTTAACACTTTCTTTTGGAGTATACTTGAGACTTGACTCTACATCATTCTACACTCCCATAGGTGAGTACGTTTGGTAACATTTTCTTAGGCTTGGTTGAGACTTGCCTCACCATTTATCTTAGCCTCTTATTATGTTGTCACTATTTTCATTAGCATCATAGTATAACATAATTACTCACCTGATTACGTGAATGTTCATTTCTTAATCTTACCATTAACTCATAGTTGTACCCATTTTGGGTTACTCATAGTTGTCTAAGTGTTTTATGATAATCTAAGTATATGTTGTGCAAGACTTATGCATCTTATACATTCAGCCAACGGACCCAAGTTCAATCCCTAGTGGCTGCATTTTATTTAATCATATGTGTGACTTATGTGTCTCCCAATTTCGGCCAAGAGGATCCATGTTCGAATCCCTTGAGCAGCACTTTATTTTTAATTATTTAAAGTGTTAAGTGTCTCCATAAATTTGTCCAAGAGGACCCATGTTTGAATACCTTGGGCAGCACCTTATTTTTAAATTATTTAGAGTGCTAAGTGTCTTCCTAAATTCGGCAAAGAGGATCTAGGATCGAATCCCAGTGGCCTCATTTTTTTATTACTTTATTTTGGTGTGAGATTTATGTATCTCACACCCTTGGCCAAGGAGCCAAGTTCGAATCCCCCCTCCCTCAATATTTTCTTTTTCTTTTAATTCCAGACTTCTTCAACCTGCCCAAGTTTGAATCCCCTCTCTCACCCTATTTTCTTTTCTTTTATTTTAAGGTTTAATCTCTCAGTATTAGGACCTTAAGGTCATCGAGATTCACCCCAATTTGCAGCATTTATTTTCCTTCATTCATGCTAGTGATTAGCCGAAATCAAGTTCCATTAACACATAATTTTAACTTACTTTCTTAAACTTAGCCTAGGCATTTAACTCGTAGTTTTACATATACCTTTAATAAATTCATTAAAATACCTTATTGTCACTTTCTTGTTCATGAACATCACGATTCTTTTTGCACGTTAAACATACAACATTTCGTATCACATGATTTACTATTTTCTTGAAGTAAACCATAGCGTTATACTTACGAAAAAACAACATGATTGTTCACATATAATATTCATCATTTGGACGTACATAACAGTTCATAAACAGTACAAAACACACACTTTGCACACAATAATAATTATTCCTAAAATCGTCTACCAGAAGTCATACCAACGCATGCAACAATTCGTTCATAGGATCTAATGATAGGGGCATGCAACGGGGGACAACCTTAGTTTTTCGATTAGACTTTGAACTAAACCTTAGGGGACTCTCGGGAAAGGGACCAAGAAAGAAGAAAACCCATACCTTTTCAGCTTTTACAACCAGCCACAACCACACGCCTCCACCCACACACAAACCTTTCTTCCGATCTTTGATTCTTGTTCCCAGGTGAAGTTCTTTACTTATAACACTTAAGCATACGAATTTTTCCTTTTGTTTTTGATGGGTGCAACCAAGAATACGTTTATAACATTGAGTATACGTTTGTTTTCTGTTTTTGAATTGTAAAATAAATCTGAAAAACATTTTTAGAAGAGATAATGAATTAAGAGTGGGCACGAAGCACACTCCTAGTGGGAGTCATGCACCCCTTTTGTGGGAATTGTTGTTGACTTATTCAACACAATTAAAATGGTAAAATCATATTATAAAATATATATTAAGTTATTATGATGCCCCTCCTTATTTTCTCAAATTTTAAATCAATTAATTCATGCCCCTTAATGCCTCCAACGCGGCTTGAACCCGAGTGTGGAGGTTAGGTCAATCTCGGGTTTGACCACCGAGATTTGACTTAATTTGACTAATGAATCACTTTATTTAATTAATTAAATATCAGCCTACGGTAATTACTATACTACCCCTAGCCCCAAAATTACCTTTATATCCCTAGAACCCATAAAACCTAGAACTAACCCTCTAAGTTCGGTTAAGACTCATCCTGGTGAATCCTAGTATTCGGGTACACTACATGGCTGGGACCAACTCTTCCTAGCTCAACTAACTCACCAAGTTGGTTGGCTTGGCTGGTGCATATGTTCAGAGGTCTGGTTCCACGCGCATCAACCCGTGTGAACCCGATCTAACCTATGCATTCTATGTATGTTTAGGTCTTACTTAGCATAGTCATTTACGGGTTGTTACAGAGTGTACTTAGACAATAGGATAAAATTAAAGGAATACTCCTTAACACTCATGATACCTTGCCTAAGGTTTATAAATTACTCAACCTTAACCTCCTTCTTCTCACGGGGAAAGTACCTTTCTAAGAATGCTTTCTTAAACTCTTCCCACTCTAAGGGACCCTATTCAACTGGTCTACTATCCTTCCATTGAGTAAACCACACTTAAGCAACATCTTTCAATTGATACGAAGGTAACTCCGCTTTCTCCCTAGAAGTCACTCCCATAGCATGCACTATCTTATACACCTCATCCAAGAAAGCTTGGGGATCTTCTACAACCTTAGAACCAAAGAAGATAAGAGGATTCATCCTCACAAAGTCCCTCAATCTAGAGGTCATTGTACTCTCCATAGCATTCACCCTAGGTCCAATGTCTCTATTGATGTACCGTGGTTTCACGGTATTTCTAATACTTTTTCCTTAAGTTTAGTGTGTGTCGAGAGCCTTTTTGTGTTGATTTTGATATAAGTTTCTCTTTGTTTGCAGAAAATCTGTCTAAGGAAGAACGCGAGAGTTTTTGAGAAAGAATTGCAGAAGAGACCACATACGGAGCCTATGACGGTCCGTCGCGGCTGTGACGGTCCGTAGGTGGCATCGTAGTGAAGGAAGAAGTTGCTAAAGGAAATTTGGGGAAGTCTGACCAAGTGTGGGATTACGGAAGTTCATGACGGACCATCACAGCTACGACGGTCCGTCCTGCATGTTCGTCATAATTATCAGAGATTAATCCCAAACCCAAAATTCCAAAGTTCAAGTGTATTGGAACGAAGACCCTCGACGGGCCGTCATGCGTGCGACGGTTCGTCATACCTATCGTCGAGGGGAATGAAGAAAGCAACATGAGAAGATGTGAAGTATGGGACGACGGAGGCTATGACGGTCCGTCGTGTCCATGACGGTCCGTCACGTGGTCCGTCGACCCAGACGCGTTTGGACATATTTTTAGTAAATAGAATCCTTATTTGATTAGGTTTTTATTTTTCTTATAAATAGTGGGAAAAACCTCGTTTTTGAGGTTAGACTTCCTGGATAATTTTTAGTTTATAGTTCTTCGATTATATTATTAAACTCTCAATTTTGGGGGAATTAAGATATTTTTCCGGAAATTGATTGTTGGTGATTTCGTTGATTAATCAAGTTAAATTCTGGGAAATTATTCGTTTTCATAAAAGTAAGTGCATGAACTCTTCCATTAACGATATGAATTGTGTAATTACGAACATGGGTAACTAAACCTCATAGCTAGGGTTGTGGGAACCATGGGTGAATAACAAGGTAGAAATCTAACTTCAATAACAATTTCTAGAATGGTGTCTTGCATGTATTGATAATTCTTTTGTTTAGAATTCTTTTTAACGGTGGCCAACGTTAGAACTCGCCTTAATGCTACCTGCCGGACCAAGGAGGTAGATAATAGGAAATAGAATTATCAACATAGATTTAGTGTATGCTATCTAATAGACTAGTATTGGTTGGTACGAGTTAATAGCTTAGTCAAATACCGAATACGATGTTTAATGTGAGGTAAAGATAAGGGTTAGTATAGCAACACACGTAGCCGGACCAAGGTGCGGAGTGAAATTCTCTAGATGCCGGACCAAGGATTTAGAGATACCTAACTTATCACTTTACATGCAAGATATCAGGATAGAGATGTTATAGTTAGATTTACCAAGTTAGGAACCTGTGGGGAACACTAAAGCTCTAGTTAATTTTACAATTTGATTAAACTTCGAAAGTTGAATTTGTTAGTTGTTCGATCTTATTTAGTTAATCATTTTCATTAATTTAGAAATAAAACCCCCCTTTTGTCTTTTAGTTTTTTTGGAAAACAGTTGGCTAAATAATAGCAATAATAAAATAAAGTTAAGTCTGAACTATTTTCCTTGTGGGATCGATCCCAACCTCATTAGTTGGGTTCTAAAATTTGATACGCTCAAACTTACTTCTCATCCAAAATTTGATACGCTCAAACTTGTGATCGTAGGGAAACAAGGGTTCTCTTTCTCTCCGTGTATTTAGCATACACGGACGTCTAACCTAGCAAAAATAAAAAACAACAGAAAAAGTAAAATCAGGAAAATATTGACTAAATTTTAGTAATAACTTTAAGTTAATCTAAAAGCTACTTTCCCCGGCAGCGGCGCCAAAATTTGATACGCTCAAACTTACTTCTCAAATAAGAAGTAAAGCGGTCGTATCAAGTAAAGAACCCAACTAATGAGGTTGGGATCGATCCCACAAGGAAAATAGTTCAGACTTAACTTTATTTTATTATTACTATTTTTTACCCAACTGTTTTCCAAAAAAACTAAAAGACAAAAGGGGGGTTTTATTTCTAAATTAATGAAAATGATTAACTAAATAAGATCGAACAACTAACAAATTCAACTTTCGAAGTTTAATCAAATTGTAAAATTAACTAGAGCTTTAGTGTTCCCCACAGGTTCCTAACTTGGTAAATCTAACTATAACATCTCTATCCTGATATCTTGCATGTAAAGTGATAAGTTAGGTATCTCTAAATCCTTGGTCCGACATCTAGAGAATTTCACTCCGCACCTTGGTCCGGCTACGTGTGTTGCTATACTAACCCTTATCTTTACCTCACATTAAACATCGTATTCGGTATTTGACTAAGCTATTAACTCGTACCAACCAATACTAGTCTATTAGATAGCATACACTAAATCTATGTTGATAATTCTATTTCCTATTATCTACCTCCTTGTTCCGGCAGGTAGCATTAAGGCGAGTTCTAACGTTGGCCACCGTTAAAAATAATTCTAAACAAAAGAATTATCAATACATGCAAGACACCATTCTAGAAATTGTTATTGAAGTTAGATTTCTACCTTGTTATTCACCCATGGTTCCCACAACCCTAGCTATGAGGTTTAGTTACCCATGTTCGTAATTACACAATTCATATCGTTAATGGAAGAGTTCATGCACTTACTTTTATGAAAACGAATAATTTCCCAGAATTTAACTTGATTAATCAACGAAATCACCAACAATCAATTTCCGGAAAAATATCTTAATTCCCCCAAAATTGAGAGTTTAATAATATATCGAAGAACTATAAACTAAAAATTATCCAGGAAGTCTAACCTCAAAAACGAGGTTTTTCCCACTATTTATAAGAAAAATAAAAACCTAATCAAATAAGGATTCTATTTACTAAAATCTGTCCAAACGCGTCTGGGTCGACGGACCACGTGACGGACCATCATGGACACGACGGACCATCATAGCCTCCGTCGTCCCATACTTCACATCTTCTCATGTTGCTTTCTTCATTCCC
>CM040621.1:25725127-25805155 GCA_022817965.1 Solanum lycopersicoides | reverse complement strand
AATGTTTTTAACTTTTAGCAACAATGATATTGGCAACACTTGAAAAGTGTACTCTTTGATGGTATAAGCTACACTTTATAAGTGTTGCTACAATATGATATAATGGCAACAATTATTAACATATTTGACCACACTTTTAAAGTGTTCTATTTTTATTATTGTAAAAACAACACATTATAAGTGTGGCCTTAAAATTTTCTCTTAAATTTTATATTCCCTCCAACAATTTTAACTCTCCCTATCATTTTTATTTGCAAAAATAAAAATTAATAATAAATCATAAAAACATTATTAATAAATCATAAAAACTTTAAAGTGTGCTCTATATAAAAATAATTTTTAAAAAATCCTTTACAATTGTGCCTATAAAATTTTTGTTGAAATATTAATATTCCACATATGTATATTTTCCCCAATTTATGAAAAGCAAGAGTGCCCTTAATTTCTTTGTGACAGTTTTTGCTATCAGGGTTTCTCATGAGAAGAGCAAACATGGTCTCCGCCGACCTCCCTTCTTCTCTTTCCATCTCCATTCCGTCGTCTTTCCTCGAAGAAATCAGTATCTGTCACGCCATATTGACACAAATCATCTTCTCAACCTCCGCTCGACACCACTGCCGTCCTCTGCTCTTCTCCGACGGTCAACGACTCCATCCGAAGCCCTAGCGCAGAAAATAGAAAATGTATCGCCATCCCGACGCGCCTTCAAAGGCCCTGGTTTGTACGAATATAAATTTGATCCAACAAAAAGAGTATTGAGATGATGAATCCCTAAGTGTTTAATGGATGTAAGAAAAAAAAATCTTTTCATTAATCATGACAGCCATTGCTATTGCTACTGTTATTCCTCTTTCACTTCCTTTCTCTTTGTGCCGCCCAAACAAGTCTTACACTAGAAAGGTATTTTTCATTTTCTTTGCTTTTTTTCTTTTGGGTGTTTACATGAAACTAAGAAATTTTTTCTTTTTCAAGATTCATCTTGTTTATGGAGATCCTTTTTGAAATTGTAGTGAAAAAGATCATAAAAGTATGTTTTTTGTTGTTTGTTATATGTATAGTGATTTCAAAATAGAAAGGGTTATGATCTTTTGCATTTTGAAATATATTTTTATTGTCAAAAGTGGATCAATTTTGACTAGTGATCTTGTGGATTTGTAAGATTTTTTGTATAGGTTGGTAATTTAGTCAGTTAAGCTTACTGCACTATGGTGGAGAGTTCTGACTCTTCACAATAGTTGAAATTTAGGTGTTTTTGTGATAAATTTTTTGAGTGTTTGCTGAAAAAAGTAGTTCTGTTTTCAAACATGAAAGATGATATTTGAAATTATATGTTTGTCCATAGACTATCTGCAAGAATTAGCTATGCATTATGTAATAGAGTAGTCCTTTAGGCTATTGTTCATGTTATATCAGAATGGAGATTCATATATATCTTGCATTTTTTTGTCTGAGCAAAATAGTTGATTGGTTACTGATTTTGCATCTTCTTCACAAATGAGTTTTTCAAAGGGAGCTTTGCAGTATTTGCTGTGTATGGAGAGGAGGGTGGAATTCCAGATGAGAAAACTTCCTGGTTGACACTCTTTAATGTGGAAGATCCCACGATTAAAGTTCCACAAAGTATTCTTGGATGCAAATCAATCTTTAGAAGTTGCTAGATATGGTCTACAATACCTTAATTCGAGAGATAGGTACTTTGTACTTACAATAATGTTCCTACACGTAAAGGTATGTCTTTGAATTAATGTGTGTATTGAGCTTGGAAACCTTGTAAAATACAACATACACTGTCTTTATCTAGGTCAATTTACATGTTTGGTGGTTTGCTGCTTTCTATTGTACCTTCCTTAGAGTTGTTTTCAATTTTCCAGATCTTCATCATATTCTACGTTGTACTCTAATCAGTTACAATACTACATGTACATTATTCTATAGGTATTTTCGAGTTATGCTTCCCTCTTCCACTGGATTTCATGTTAGCTAGTATGATCTATATCAGTTAATGCTAAAGATTTATATAAGAAAGTAAGTAAGAAAGAAAGTAGCACGTTCAAAGTGAACACATATCAATGAAGAATAAATGTAAGTTCAAAGTGAACTAAGTAAGCAAGAACTTAAGAATGTCAATCATCAATGTTTGATAAGAATGAAGTTTTAACAAGTTAGTGATTTATACCAATATTGGAATATGAATATATGCCCCAAGATCTATATATTATGCAAATAATCAAATAATGGGCATAGCCAATAAAGATTGGCTTATAAATACATTCATACCTAATTTAACAAGAATGAGAAATATAACTTGTGAGTAGGGTAGCCAAATCATTTCCTTAGTCTTTTGGATTACTTACTCGATTCATTGTAGGTATGGCACTACAATGAATCATTGCACTTGTAAGTCAAACATAAGATCAAAGAAGATAATTGAACTACACAACAGAAAGAAGAAAAGACTGAAAAATAAACTAAGGCTGGAGAGGTGAGCTCTCGGCCTAAGAAGAGCAAATTTATTAAGTTTTGTTTAAGTTGTTCTAAAATTATGTTCATGATTTCAACGTCTTATGTTCATATAGAAAATGATTGTGTGCTTTAAATGAATTAGAACATATCATATTCATAGCATGATTCACGAATAACGAATTAGGAAAGTATAGTGACTTCACTTTCCAGAAACGACATGTTGCTTTAGGAAGAGCTTTCCTTGATCGTGCATATTCCTTATGTGTTTATGTGCATACACACATATTTGGTACAAGTGCGTACTAACCCCATACATTATTACTATTTTTATAGGCGCAGGTCCGAGAGAATATTGAAGATTCGACGAAGCAGTTTGGTTTAGAGTTCTCCAGACTTTGGTAGGTCCTCTTGAGTTCGAGGATTCTACATTTATGATTCTAGCTTAGTACATTAGACATAGCTAGTGGATGTTGTCCCTAGTGTTTCATTTCAAATATTTGGAAGCGTTTGTAATAAGGCCCATTGGCAAACTATTATTATTAATATGATTCTTTATTTCAATTGTTTAATCTATTGATAGATGGTTGTTTTAGTTTGAACTATATTAGTATATCACTCTTATGCAGTTATATGAAGTCTATGTACACTTCAATAAGTATTAAAAAGTGTTAAATGTTCCGCAAATTTAACTGTATGATTGTGATGAAATCTAAGAAGAGGCTTTTCTGCGACCTCTGAGAGCTTAACGACGCCGGTCTCATCTGGGGTCTAGATTCCGGGTGTGGCATTTAGCCCCAAGAAGGGCAATGATAGAAATACCCAGCGTGACAGAAATCCGTGTGGTAAGTGTGGTCGTTTGCATGAAGGCGAGTGCATGGTAGGTTCTAATGCCTGCTATGGGTGCGGCAAGCGTGGGCATATGATCAGGGACTGCCCACATGTGAAGAATCAGGCCAAGGCACATACTCAGACTCTGCCTAATCCTACTGCTACAGCCGATCCTCCCAAGTGGAACACGTTCTATGCTTTGAAAGGTAGAGAGGAGAAGGAGAAGTCAGCTGATGTGGTCACTGGATTAGAGAGAAAAGAGATAAGAGAGAAGTGTGGGAATGCTGATTCTTTTTCTAACATTAAATACATTTTTTCTCCTATTTTCTTATATCGTCTTCCTATATTTGAAAATACTATTTTTATCATTAATCCTTCTGAGTTTGTAAATATTTTTCTTCTAAAGTGTATTCTTCTTTATTCATTCTTATTCATATTATATATCTCTTGTTTATACTATCCTCTCTTATATTGATCACAGACCAAAAAACTGTTGTTTCATTCATCAATAGCTTTAAGACCATTTAATATGTAAAACAATAAAATCATATTATCTAACAAATATATAGGCATGGTTATATCAATTTGCATTTTATTTTCACTAAAAGTATTATTCCTTCTAACCTTTTCACAGTTTATATGTATTCATTATGCATAATAACAGTATAATACTCATCTCATCTAGTCAATACTATGAGTTTTCTCCTCTTTAATCAGTTAACCCTAACAGCGCCTTCAACATCATGGACTTCCTTAACGGCATTCCTCGCCTAGCGGTTTCCACTTTTAAGATGGCATAGTTTAGGATTTTACCATTTAAAGTTAGCAGAAGAATCTAAACATTTAACAGCATTCACAGTACCGCAAGGATACTATGAGTGGAATGTACTACCCTTTGGATATAAGAACGCACCAGGTAGATATCAACATTTTATGGATAGTTATTTTAACCAATTAGAAAACTGTATAGTATATATAGATGATATACTATTATATTCAAGAACACACGAAGAACATGTTAAATTATTAGAAAAATTTATACATATAGTAAAAATTTCAGGAATTAGTTTAAGTAAAAATAAAGCAGAAATTATGAAATCACAGATAGATTTTTTAGGAATTCAGATAGATAAAAATGGTATAAAAATGCAAATACATATAGTCCAGAAAATAGTAAATTCAGACGAAAATATTGATACAAAAAAGAAATTACAATCCTTTTTAGGATTAGTAAATCAAGTAAGAGACTATATACCTAAGTTAGCAGAATATTTAAAACCATTACAGAAGAAATTAAGAAAAGATATAGAATATCATTTTGATAGCAAAGACAAAGGATATATAAAAAATATAAAGAATTTATGTAAAACATTACCTAAATTATATTTTCCTGATGAAAATAAGATATTTAGTTATATAGTAGAAACTGATGCTAGTGATCATAGTTATGGAGGAGTTTTAAAATATAAATATGAAAATGACAAAATAGAATATCATTGTAGATATTATTCAGGATCATATACTGAACCACAAATAAAATGGGAGATTAATCGTAAAGAGTTATTCGCATTATATAAATGTTTATTGGCATTTGAACCATATATTGTTTATAACAAATTCATTGTTAGAACAGATAATACTCAAGTTAAATGGTGGATAACAAGAAAATTAGATGATTCAGTAACAACAAAAGAAATCAGAAGATTAGTATTAAATATACTAAATTTTACATTTACAATTGAAGTTATTACAACTAACAAGAATATGATTGCAGATTACCTATCAAGACAAAGGTACCCAAACTGAGCAAGATATAATGGAAGAAATACTCAAATCTATTACTACACTTTGTAATAAAGTGGATAGTATGGATATTGAAATACAAAAGCTAAAGACTAATGAAGTTAATCTGAAGTCTAAAGCTAAAGATAGTAGTAAGCAGCACGACTATAAACATGCGGAACTATGTCGATCGGAAGACAATAAAATTCCAGAACTAGAAGGAGACGTTGGGAAACTCCATAAAACCCATAATAATGTTTGTTTAAATACAGCTGCAGGTACAAGTAGACGAGTTAATGAAAAAGCCAAAAATATAAACTTGAACCAATTAATTGTTAAACCATTTATCCAAAATACTCAAAGACAAATATATACAGAACCACAAACCTCTACCTATGCAGTCAGTATACAAAGTGACAAGAAAAGATACAATTATATTACCCAATCATACATTGAAAACATATATAGAATTCAAACCTTTTTGAATCTAAATCCCAGAGTTACTAAAGGCAATTTATTTTATATAAAGTTTTATACAGCACCAGCGGAAATATTATATGAAGAAATTAAGGCACCTATCCAAGTTATAAAGATGGGTTTAACTAAAGATATGATAATACCAGAAGATATTGAAAGGCAAGCTGAAATATCAAAGATAGAAATACCAAATTTTTATGCAAATAAAAGAATAATTGGTATATCAACAATTATACAAGAACTAGCTAACAATTATTTAAACGGCAATGCTATTTGGAGCTATTATGCAAGAGATCAAGTTATGATATACTCCAATTGTCGAGAATTACGAAAATCAGATATGGATGAGGTTCAGCGATGGATTTTATCTTTATTAAAACCTGAAGAACAACCTACTACAAGAGCTTTGAAGAAACAATTTATCTCAGATGATTTATTGACTAGATATTGCAAGTTAATTGGACACAAATACCCTGATCATCAGTGTTCAAAATGTAACGGCGAAGATAATATCATCCCTTCTGTTGATTTAGAGTGAAATGAAGAAGAAGACAATGAAGAAGATAATGAAGATATAATCGAGATAGAAAGATTCGAGATAATGTAAGATAGTCAAAAGTTATGTAAAGTATGTCGGCCATTATATTAGGCCAATAATGTAAGTTTGTGTATAAATAGAGGCTTCAGACCTCATAATAAAAATCATCAGCATTCCCACACTTCTCTCTTATCTCTTTTCTCTCTAATCCCCCTTCCGCCCCATATTGCTCTGATACCAATATGGGGCGGAAGGGGATTAGAGAGAAAAGAGATAAGAGAGAAGTGTGGGAATGCTGATGATTTTTATTATGAGGTCTGAAGCCTCTATTTATACACAAACTTACATTATTGGCCTAATATAATGGCCGACATACTTTACATAACTTTTGACTATCTTACATTATCTCGAATCTTTCTATCTCGATTATATCTTCATTATCTTCTTCATTGTCTTCTTCTGCATTTCACTCTAAATCAACAGAAGGGATGATATTATCTTCGCCGTTACATTTTGAACACTGATGATCAGGGTATTTGTGTCCAATTAACTTGCAATATCTAGTCAATAAATCATCTGAGATAAATTGTTTCTTCAAAGCTCTTGTAGTAGGTTGTTCTTCAGGTTTTAATAAAGATAAAATCCATCGCTGAACCTCATCCATATCTGATTTTCGTAATTCTCGACAATTGGAGTATATCATAACTTGATCTCTTGCATAATAGCTCCAAATAGCATTGCCGTTTAAATAATTGTTAGCTAGTTCTTGTATAATTGTTGATATACCAATTATTCTTTTATTTGCATAAAAATTTGGTATTTCTATCTTTGATATTTCAGCTTGCCTTTCAATATCTTCTGGTATTATCATATCTTTAGTTAAACCCATCTTTATAACTTGGATAGGTGCCTTAATTTCTTCATATAATATTTCCGCTGGTGCTGTATAAAACTTTATATAAAATAAATTGCCTTTAGTAACTCTGGGATTTAGATTCAAAAAGGTTTGAATTCTATATATGTTTTCAATGTATGATTGGGTAATATAATTGTATCTTTTCTTGTCACTTTGTATACTGACTGCATAGGTAGAGGTTTGTGGTTCTGTATATATTTGTCTTTGAGTATTTTGGATAAATGGTTTAACAAATAATTGGTTCAAGTTTATATTTTTGGCTTTTTCATTAACTCGTCTACTTGTACCTGCAGCTGTATTTAAACAAACATTATTATGGGTTTTATGGAGTTTCCCAACGTCTCCTTCTAGTTCTGGAATTTTATTGTCTTCCGATCGACATAGCTCCGCATGTTTATAGTCGTGCTGCTGACTACTATCTTTAGCTTTAGACTTCAGATTAACTTCATTAGTCTTTAGCTTTTGTATTTCAATATCCATACTATCCACTTTATTACAAAGTGTAGTAATAGATTTGAGTATTTCTTCCATTATATCTTGCTCAGTTTGGGTACCTTTGTCTTGATAGGTAATCTGCAATCATATTCTTGTTAGTTGTAATAACTTCAATTGTAAATGTAAATTTAGTATATTTAATACTAATCTTCTGATTTCTTTTGTTGTTACTGAATCATCTAATTTTCTTGTTATCCACCATTTAACTTGAGTATTATCTGTTCTAACAATGAATTTGTTATAAACAATATATGGTTCAAATGCCAATAAACATTTATATAATGCGAATAACTCTTTACGATTAATCTCCCATTTTATTTGTGGTTCAGTATATGATCCTGAATAATATCTACAATGATATTCTATTTTGTCATTTTCATATTTATATTTTAAAACTCCTCCATAACTATGATCACTAGCATCAGTTTCTACTATATAACTAAATATCTTATTTTCATCAGGAAAATATAATTTAGGTAATGTTTTACATACATTATTTATATTTTTTATATATCCTTTGTCTTTGCTATCAAAATGATATTCTATATCTTTTCTTAATTTCTTCTGTAATGGTTTTAAATATTCTGCTAACTTAGGTATATAGTCTCTTACTTGATTTACTAATCCTAAAAAGGATTGTAATTTCTTTTTGTATCAATATTTTCGTCTGAATTTACTATTTTCTGGACTATATGTATTTGCATTTTTATACCATTTTTATCTATCTGAATTCCTAAAAAATCTATCTGTGATTTCATAATTTCTGCTTTATTTTTACTTAAACTAATTCCTGAAATTTTTACTATATGTATAAATTTTTCTAATAATTTAACATGTTCTTCGTGTGTTCTTGAATATAATAGTATATCATCTATATATACTATACAGTTTTCTAATTAATATGGGGCGGAAGGGGGATTAGAGAGAAAAGAGATAAGAGAGAAGTGGGAATGCTGATGATTTTATTATGAGGTCTGAAGCCTCTATTTATACACAAACTTACATTATTGGCCTAATATAATGGCCGACACAACTTTACACTTGGCCTAAAAACGTTTGGCCGACACAAAACGTTAAAATACTTTACTTTATACTAGTGGACTGACTTTTTTACATATGGCCGACAAACTTTAATAAAGCGACAAACTACTTTACAATAATGGCCTATATGGCCGACATACTTTACATAACTTTTGACTATCTTACATTATCTCGAATCTTTCTATCTCGATTATATCTTCATTATCTTCTTCATTGTCTTCTTCTGCATTTCACTCTAAATCAACAGAAGGGATGATATTATCTTCGCCGTTACATTTTGAACACTGATGATCAGGGTATTTGTGTCCAATTAACTTGCAATATCTAGTCAATAAATCATCTGAGATAAATTGTTTCTTCAAAGCTCTTGTAGTAGGTTGTTCTTCAGGTTTTAATAAAGATAAAATCCATCGCTGAACCTCATCCATATCTGATTTTCGTAATTCTCGACAATTGGAGTATATCATAACTTGATCTCTTGCATAATAGCTCCAAATAGCATTGCCGTTTAAATAATTGTTAGCTAGTTCTTGTATAATTGTTGATATACCAATTATTCTTTTATTTGCATAAAATTTGGTATTTCTATCTTTGATATTTCAGCTTGCCTTTCAATATCTTCTGGTATTATCATATCTTTAGTTAAACCCATCTTTATAACTTGGATAGGTGCCTTAATTTCTTCATATAATATTTCCGCTGGTGCTGTATAAAACTTTATATAAAATAAATTGCCTTTAGTAACTCTTTTGTATATGACGAATGCTTTGTATAATTCTGGTATTCCACTTAATTCTTCGCCATCATAGGTATATACGGTACTTAGTAGTCCATAGCTATAACATGTTTTAACTAAATTTGCACTAGTTTTTGGTTGTGCAATAAGTCTATTGTAGCCTTGTAACTTTTGGGTTATGTAGTCTTCATTGGTATTTTTGGTTTGTGTAGATCTGGGATTTAGATTCAAAAAGGTTTGAATTCTATATATGTTTTCAATGTATGATTGGGTAATATAATTGTATCTTTCTTGTCACTTTGTATACTGACTGCATAGGTAGAGGTTTGTGGTTCTGTATATATTTGTCTTTGAGTATTTTGGATAAATGGTTTAACAAATAATTGGTTCAAGTTTATATTTTTGGCTTTTTCATTAACTCGTCTACTTGTACCTGCAGCTGTATTTAAACAAACATTATTATGGGTTTTATGGAGTTTCCCAACGTCTCCTTCTAGTTCTGGAATTTTATTGTCTTCCGATCGACATAGCTCCGCATGTTTATAGTCGTGCTGCTGACTACTATCTTTAGCTTTAGACTTCAGATTAACTTCATTAGTCTTTAGCTTTTGTATTTCAATATCCATACTATCCACTTTGTTACAAAGTGTAGTAATAGATTTGAGTATTTCTTCCATTATATCTTGCTCAGTTTGGGTACCTTTGTCTTGATAGGTTAACGCATATCTTTAAGGAAGTTCATTGCTCATACATCAACCATCTAATTATAAGATCATGCAACTTGAAAGAAATGGAATCTCATGTCATAAGTTATACTTGCCAAAACAACATCATTACAAGCGTCTAAATAAAATAGGAAAGAAACACTAGTGGTACCTACCCCACTAGTTCAAACCTACTACTAAGCAAGAAATATAAAGGCAGGTATCCTCGAATGCATGAGGACCTAGCAAGTCCGGATGAAATTTCTGAGTCCGAACAGTTGCAATGATACCTCAACGTCCACTGAGCCTGCACCTAAAATAGTAATATTGTATGGAATTAGTACACACTTGTACTAAGTATGGGTACATGCAACAACACATAACGGTAATGCATGAACAAGGATGGATCTTCCTAATCAACATGCTTTCTTAGAAGGTCAAGTCTCTTGACTTTGACTATTTCGTAATAGAAAGGTCATGCCATGAATATGTCACACATCACACACACATAGGTTCACATAATATACATTTCATGTTTCATATGGTATACATTTCATTTCCATGAGACCTTGGAATCATGGACATACATTAAGACATCTCAAGTGAGGGCCCACACATATGGGATCTCAATCCGAGGGTCTCCTTTAGCAAACACAGAGCCTGCTTCATTCATTCATTTGTACTTCACATTATTCATTTCATTCATTCATAGGCTGATGTAACACCACTATACCTAGGATGAAGTTTAAGACTCTCATCGGGATCATGAAGTGCAATGACCAAGAATGACCTAATGTCAATACTTGAGTCGGTCTCACCTCCTGATTGTCTTGCACAAACACCTTCGATATCGTTCATTTCATTATCTTTCATACTTTGAGGAACTTCAACTTAACCGACATATATCATGTGAGCATCATGAAATCCGTGTCTTCCCACACCGAAAAGAGGTGGAGTCACTGGCCAAAGTGAAACCAAAACATGCTAGCTTTATGGGTTCGAACCAAGCTAGTTCCCTATGTTGGCAACATAGTTCAAAGACTAGGAGATTTAAGGAGACCCATACCCACCTTGGTGGACAGTCTCATCTCATGAGATTTATGTGAACCTCTACCCTTCCCGAAAGAAGGCATCACCACTCATAGCTAGCCTATAGAGCTTAGTTTAAAGTTCCTATTTACATTCAACTCACACATCATCGAAGCTTGCTTCTTATCATGAGGTATTCATAGCTCATTAGATGATTTATCATATCTTCTTTACATATTAAGTGTGAATTGTCCTTACACTTACATATAGAATGTGATTGAGACTTGTCTCTTAATATTCAACACTCTCTTAGGTGAGTAATTTTTGGTGACCTTATATTGGCGTAGGTACAGCTTGTCTCACTTGCACTAGCCTTATATTGTGGTGCCACCCAGTTCTTTCTTAACATCTTTTCATTTCATCTTTACTCACCTTCATTATTTGTTCATCGTATAACATATATATGCTCTCTTGGAATTTACATTGAGGGACATTGATTCTAGGCGTAGATACTGCTTGTCGCACTTGTACTAGCCTGTCCTCATGTAGCCACTCTTTATTTGCTTATTCATCGTATATCATAAATATACTCTCTTAGAAATTTCATGTAGTGACATTGATATTTAGGCATCGATGCATCTTGTCTCACTTGCACTAGCCTATAGTCATGTAGTCACTCTTTTCTCTACATATTAACTATGAATTCATTTCTAACACTTTCTTTTGGAGTATACTTGAGACTTCACTCTACATGATTCTACACTCCCATAGGTGAGTACGTTTGGTAACATTTTCTTAGGCTTGGTTGAGACTTGCCTCACCATTCATCTTAGCCTCTTATCATGTTGTCACTATTTTCATTAGCATCATAGTATAACATAATTACTCACCTCATTACGTGAATGTTCATTTCTTAATCTTACCATTAACTCATGTAGTACCCATTTCGGGTTACTCATATTTGGCTAAGTGTTTCATGATAATCTAAGTATATGTTGTGCAAGACACATTCAGCCAAGGGACCCAAGTTCAATCCCTAGTGGCTGCATAAGACTTATGTGTCTCCCAATTTTGGCCAAAAGGACCATGTTCGAATCCCTTGAGCAACACTTTATTTTTAATTATTTAAAGTGTTAAGTGTCTCCATAAATTCGGCCAAGAGGACCCATGTTCGAATGCCTTGGGAAGAACCTTAATTTTAATTATTTAGAGTACTAAGTGTCTTCCTAAATCCGGCCAAGAGGATCTATATTCGAATCCCTTGGGCAGCACCTTATTTTTATTTATTTAGAGTGCTAAGTGTCTTCCTAAATACTGCCAAGAGGATCTGGGATCGAATCCCAGTGGCCTCATCTTTTTATTACTTTATTTTGGTGTGAGATTTATGTATCTCACACCCTTGGCAAAGGAGCCAAGTTCGAATCCCCCTTCCCTCACTATTTTCTTTTTCTTTTAATTCCAGACTTCTTCAACCTGCCCAAGTTCGAATCCCCTCTCTCACCCTATTTTCTTTTCTTTTATTTTAAGGTTTAATCTCTTAGTATTAGGACCTTAAGGTCATCGAGATTCACCCCAATTTTCAGCATTTATTTTCCTTCATTCATGCTAGTGACTAGCCGAAACCATGTTCCATTAACACATAATTTAAACTCACTTTCTTAAACTTAGCCTAGGCATTTCACTCATAGTTTTACATATACCTTTAATCAATTCATTAAAGACCTTATTGTCACTTTCTTGTTCATGAACATAACGATTCTTTTTGCACGTTAAACATACAACATTTCGTATCACATGATTTACTATTTTCTTCAAGAAAAACCATAGCATTATAATAACGGAAAAACATCATGATTTTCACATATAATATTCATCATTTGGACGTACATAACAGTTCATAAACATTCCAAAACACACACTTTACACACAATAACAATCATTCATAAAATCGTCTACCAGAAGTCATACCAACGCATGCAACAATTCGTTCATAGGATCTAATGACAGGGGCATGCAACAGGGGACAACCTTATTTTTTTATTAGACTTTGAACTGAACCTTAGGGGACTCTTTGGAAAGGGACCAAGAGAGAAGAAAACCATACCTTTTCAGCCTTGACAACCAGCCACAACCACACGCCCCAGCCCCCACACAAACCTTTCTTTCGAGCTTTGATTATTGTTTGCAAGTGAAGTTCTTTACTTAAAATACTTAGGCGTACAAATTCTCCCTTTTGTTTTTTGATGGATGCAGCCAAGAACACTTTTATAATAGTGAGTTTTACATTTATATTCTGTTTTTGAAGTGTGGGAAAAGTCTGAAAACGTTTTTAGGAGTAAATTAAAGGATTAAGAGTGGGCAAGAAGCAGACTCCTAGTGGGAGTTGTACGCCCCTTTTTGTGGGAATTGTTGTTGACTTATTCAACAAAATTTAAATGGTAACAAAATAAGATTATATTTATATATTAAGTTACTATAACGCCCCTCTCTTTAATCATTTAATTCGTACCTCATTATGCTTCCAACTCGGCTCGAACCCGAGTTGTCGAGGTCCGGTCAAACTCGGGTTTGACCACCGAGATTTGACCAATTTTGACTAATTAATCACTTATTTAATTACTTAAATATCAGCCTAGGGGAATTACCATACTACCCCTAGCCCGAAATTACCTTTATACCCCTAAAACCCTTAAAACTTAGGACTAACCCTCTAAGTCCGGTTAAGACTCATCCGGGTGAATCCTAATATTCGAGTGCCCTACATGGCTGGAACCAACCCTGCCTAGCTCAACTAACTTACCAAGTTGGTTGGCTTGGCTGGTGCATATGTTCAGAGGTCTGGTTCCACGCGCATCAATCCGTGTGAACCCGATCTAATCTAGGCATTCTAGGTACGTTTAGGCCTTACTTAGCATAGTCATTTTCGGGTTGTTACATTATCCCCCCCCCCTTAGGAACATTCGTCCCCGAATGACACTACTCCTTACTAGCAACAAGCCAGTCATCGATAGAACATATGCATACATAAGCAATTCAATACTTTTCATTGGTGAATATCTGATTCACCTATTAGCATGGTGTTGCACATCTTTGAAACCTACTAGCAGCTTCACATTAATAGACTGAGGAAACTCTTTCCTAACAAGTCTCATCAAAGCATACAACACAAGTAAACATATAAGTCATACAAATCAATAACCAACATGATGACTCAAACATATTAACCTCATACTAGTGCATAAACACCATACAAAGTCAAATACATGAAAGAATAATTAAGGCTACTCACTCGAGACTTCACCAGAAGTGCCTTCCCCTACACCCCTAGACTTGAGTACGAAGAATCGTTGCCTCCTTGGAGCCTCTTAACTTGAACCATTAGGCTGAACTTTCTCATTCCCTTTTTCTTGATTTCTCCTATTCGGATAATCCTTCATCATGTGACCCGGTTTGCCAAAACTGTAACAAGCGTTAAAGCCCATCATACACTGTCCTCCATGCATTTGCCATACTTCCTACACGGTGGCCTGTCCTGAGGTGTATCTACTTCATTGTTCCTCTTAACTCTAGGCTCGGAATCCCTATCATAGCGACCCTTGGATGAACTTGACTCCCCTTGGTGGGAGAGTCCCTTTTTAAACATGGGATTATCCCTGATTTCAGTACTACTCTTCCTTAAAAAATTCTCCTCATCTTGCCTTGACCTATTCCCTGCCCTAGTGTGCCTCCTCTTCCTGCTTTCCTCCACTTGCTGGGCATGCACCATCAACCTTCCCAGATCCATGTTATCATGCAACATGGCTGCCCGACAATCCTCCACTAGATCCTCCGACACGCCAGTCATAAACCTGCTAATTTCATCCCTGCTATTTGCCACGAGAGAAGAAGCATACTTTTAGAGTTTAACGAATTTCAAGGAATACTCTTTGACTGACATACCTCCCTGTCTCAGGTTGATGAACTCTTTAACCTTGGCTTCTCGTTGCTCTCTGGGGAAGAATCTCTCCAGAAATGCAGTCTTGAGAACATCCCAAGTGATGGGAATATCTCCACGTGCTCGGCTATCAGCCCACATCCGGTACTAAACCTGTGCCACATCCTTGAGTTGCTATGCAGTCAACTCAGCCTTCGCCTCCTCATCTACTCCCTTGGCACAAAGGATCTTGTGGACCTCATCCACGAACTCCTGGGGATCCTCATGGGTCTTGGATCCGTAGTAAACTAGGGGTTCATTCTGGTGAAGTCCCTCAGCCTGCTAGCCAAGGTGCTAGCATGAGGGTTCTCCCTGGGAACACCTTGTTGCTCCGCCTGGGCTATCATAGCCTGAGCTTGTAAAGTGATGGCTTGGGACATCTGTACTAGGGCTGTCCTCACTTCTCCATCTGTCAACCCAGCTGGGTTAAAAGACATCTCCATTCCAGCAGCTGGGGCTAGGGAGGAACTTGATTTCCCCAGCAGCTTCTCTTCCAATCCCTCTCCTTGTTTTTCTCCTCGTATTCATGTTTCTGAAACACCAAAGTTGGTGTTAGATACTCTCTTAACGCCAAAAATTCAAAATTTCATAAGGCCCGATAAGATTAGAAGAAGGGAAAATTTCCTAAGCATTATGTAGTCTCTAATTCATGATAGTGGTGCACTTCACTACCATAACTTAGAAACTACTTAACGTGGTTGATATGAGCCTGAATTCTTGGATATTTAACCTAATGCTCTAATACCAAGTTTGTCACGACCCGGATTCTGGAATCGAATCGCAACCGGCGTCGTTGACCTCTCAGAGGTCACAGACAAGCCTCTTCTTGCATTCATCACATTCATACAGTTAATTTTAGCGAAAATTAAAACTTTTTGTTTATAGTTGAAGTATACATAGACTTCATATAAACACATATCTTTAAGGAAGTTCATTGCTCATACATCAACCATCTAATTATAAGATCATGCAACTCGAAAGAAATGGAATCTCATGTCATAAGTAATACTTGCCAAAATGGCATCATTACAAGCGTCTGAATAAAATAGGAAAGAAACACTAGTGGACCTACCCCACTAGTTCAAACCTACTACTAAGCAAGAAATATAAAGGAAGACATCCTCGAATGCATGAGGACCTACCAAGTCCGGATGAAATCTATGAGTCCGAATAGTTGCAATGATACCCTCAATGTCCACTTGAGCCTGCACCTAAAATAGTAATATTGTATGGAATTAGTACACACTTGTACTAAGTATGGGTAAATGTAACAACACATAACGGTAATGCATGAACAAGGATGGCTCTTCTTAATCAACATGCTTTCTTAGAAGGTCAAGTCTCTTGACTTTGACTATTTCGTAATAGAAAGGTCATGCCATGAACATGTCACACATCATACACACATAGGTTCACATAATATACATTTCATGTTTCATATGGTATACATTTCATTTCCATGAGACCTTGGAATCATGGACATAACATTAAGGCATCTCAAGTGAGGTCCCAACACATGGGATCTCAATTGGAGGGTCTCCTTTAACAAAGACAGAGCCTGCTTCATTCATTCATTTGTACTTCACATTATTCATTTCATTCATTCATAGGATGATGTGAACACCAACTATACCTAGGATGAAGTTTAAGACTCTCATCGGGATCATGAAGTGCAATGACCAAGAATGACCTAATGTCAATACTTGAGTTCGGTCTCACCTCCTAATTGTCTTGCACAAACACCTTCGATATCGTTCATTTATTATCTTTCATACTTTGAGGAACTTCAACCTTAACCGACATAGATCATGTGAGAATCATGAAATTCGGTGTCTTTCCCACACCGAAAAGAGGTGGAGTCACTGGCAAAAGTGAAACCAAAACATGCTAGCTTTATGGGTTCGAACCAAGCTAGTTCCCTATGTTGGCAACATAGTTCAAAGACTAGGAGATTTAAGGAGACCCATACCCACCTTGGTGGACAGTCTCATCTCATGAGATTTATGTGAACCTCTACCCTTCCCGAAAGAAGCATCACCACTCATAGCTAGCCTATCAGTGCTTAGTTTAAAGTTCCTATTTACATTCAACTCACACATCATCAAGCTTGCTTCTTATCATGAGGTATTCATAGCTCATTAGATGATTTCTCATCTCTTCTTTACATATTAAGTGTGAATTGTCCTTACACTTACAAATAGAATGTGATTGAGACTTGTCTCTTAATATTCAATACTCTCTTAGGTGAGTAATTTTGGTGACCTTATATTGGCGTAGGTACAGCTTGTCTCACTTGCACTAGCCTTATATTGTGGTGCCACCCAGTTCTTTCTTAACATCTTTTCATTTCATATTTACTCAACTTTCATTATTTGTTCATCGTATAACATATATATGCTCTCTTGGAATTTACATTGAGGACATTGATTCTAGGCGTAGATACTGCTTGTCGCACCTGTACTAGCCTGTCCTCATGTAGCCACTCTTTATTTGCTTATTCATCGTATAGCATAAATATACTCTCTTAGAAATTTCATGTAGTGACATTGATTTTTAGGCGTCGATGCAGCTTGTCTACTTGCACTAGCCTATAGTCATGTAGTCACTCTTTTCTCTACATATTAACTATGAATTCATTTTCAACACTTTCTTTTGGAGTATACTTGAGACTTGACTCTACATCATTCTACACTCCCAAGGTGAGTACGTTTGGTAACATTTCTTAGGCTTGGTTGAGACTTCCTCACCATTCATCTTAGCCTCTTATCATGTTGTCACTATTTTCATTAGCATCATAGTATAACATAATTACTCACCTCATTACGTGAATGTTCATTTCTTAATCTTACCATTAACTCATGGTAGTACCCATTTCGGGTTACTCATATTTGGCTAAGTGTTTCATGATAATCTAAGTATATGTTGTGCAAGACTTATGCACTTACACATTCAGCCAAGGGACCCAAGTTCAATCCCTAGTGGCTGCATTTTATTTAATCATATGTGAGACTTATGTGTCTCCCAATTTCGGCCAAGAGGACCCATGTTCGAATCCCTTGAGCAACACTTTATTTTTAATTATTTAAAGTGTTAAGTGTCTCCATAAATTCGGCCAAGAGAACCATGTTCGAATGCCTTGGGCAGCACCTTATTTTTAATTATTAGAGTGCTAAGTGTCTTCCTAAATCCGGCCAAGAGGATCTATATTCGAATCCCTTGGGCAGCACCTTATTTTTATTTATTTAGAGTGCTAAGTGTCTTCCTAAATACGGCCAAGAGGATCTGGGATCGAATCCCAGTGGCCTCATCTTTTTATTACTTTATTTTGGTGTGAGATTTATGTATCTAACACCCTTGTCAAAGGAGCCAAGTTCGAATCCCCCCTCCCTCACTATTCTCTTTTCTTTTAATTCCAGACTTCTTCAACCTGCCCAAGTTCGAATCCCTCTCTCACCCTATTTTCTTTTCTTTTATTTTAAGGTTTAATCTCTTAGTATTAGGACCTTAAGGTCATCGAGATTCACCCCAATTTTCGCATTTATTTTCTTCATTCATGCTAGTGACTAGCCGAAACCATGTTCCATTAACACATAATTTTAACTCACTTTCTTAAACTTAGGCTAGGCATTTAACTCGTAGTTTTACATATACTTTAATCAATTCATTAAAGACCTTATTGTCACTTTCTTGTTCATGAACATCACGATTCTTTTTGCACATTAAACATTCAACATTTCGTATCACATGATTTACTATTTTCTTCAAGTAAACCGTAGCATTATACTAACGGAAAAACATCATGATTGTTCACATATAATATTCATCATTTTGGACGCATATAACAGTTCATAAACATTCCAAAACACACACTTTACACACAATAACAATCATTCATAAAATCGTCTACCAGAAGTCATACCAACGCATGCAACAATTCGTTCATAGGATCTAATGACAGGGGCATGCAACAGGGGACAACCTTAGTTTTTTTTATTAGACTTTGAACTGACCCTTAGGGGACTCTTTGGAAAGGGACCAAGAGAGAAGGAAACCCATACCTTTTCAGCCTTGACAACCAGCCACAACCACACGCCCCATCCCACACACAAACCTTTCTTTCGAGCTTTGATTATTGTTTGCAAGTGAAGTTCTTTACTTAAAACACTTAGGCGTACGAATTCTCCCTTTTGTTTTTTGATGGATGCAGCCAAGAACACTTTTAGAATAGTGAGTTTTACATTTAAATTCTTTTTTTTGAAGTGTGGGATAAGGGTGAAAACGTTTTTAGGAGTAAATTAAAGGATTAAGAGTGGGCAAGAAGCAGACTTCTAGTGGGAGTTGTGCGCCCCTTTTTGTGGGAATTGTTGTTGACTTATTCAACACAATTTAAATGGTAAAAAAATAAGATTATAATTATATATTAAGTTACTATAATGCCCCTCTCTTTAATCATTTAATTGGTACCTCATTATGCTTCCAACTCGGCTCGAACCTCAGTTGTGGAGGTCCGGTCAAACTCGGGTTTGACCACTGAGATTTTACCCATTTTGACTAATTAATCACTTATTTAATTACTTAAATATCAGCCTAGGGGAATTACCATACTACCCCTAGCCCCAAATTACCTTTATACCCCTAAAGCCTTTAAAACTTAGGACTAACCCTCTAAGTCTGGTTAAGACTCATCCGGGAGAATCCTAATATTCGGGTGCCCTACATGGCTGGACCCAACCCTGCCTAGCTCAACTAACTCACCAAGTTGGTTGGCTTGGCAAGTGTATAGGTTCAGAGGTCTGGTTTCACGCGCATCAATCCGTGTGAACTCGGTCTAATCTAGGCATTCTAGGTACGTTTAGGCCATACTTAGCATAGTCATTTTCGGGTTGTTACATTATCCCCCCTTAGGAACATTCGTCCCCGAATGACACTACTCCTTACTAGCAACAAGCCAGTCATCGATTGAACATATGCATACATAAGCAATTCAATACTTTTCATTGGTGAATATCTGATTCACCTATTAGCATGGTGGTGCACATCTTTGAAACCTACTAGCAGCTTCACATTAATAGACTGAGGAAACTCTTTCCTAACAAGTCTCATCAAAGCATACAACACAAGTAAACATATAAGTCACATAAATCAACAACCAGCATGATGACTCAAACATATTAACCTCATACTAGTGCATAAACACCATACAAAGTCAAATACATGAAAGAATAATTAAGGCTACTCACCCGAGACTTCACCAGAAGTTCCTTCCCCTACACCCCTAGACTTGAGTACGAAGGATCGTTGCCTCCTTGGAGCCTCTTCACTTGAACCATTAGGCTGAACTTTCTCATTCCCTTTTTCTTGATTTCTCCTATGCGGACAATCCTTCATCATGTGACCCGGTTTGCCACAACTGTAACAAGCATTAGAGCCCATCATACACTCTCCTCCATGCGTTTGCCATACTTCCTACACGGTGGCCTCTCCTGAGGTGCATCTACTTCATTGTTCCTCTTAACTCTGGGCTCGGAATCCCTATCATAGCGACCCTTGGATGAACTTGACTCCCCTTGGTGGGAGAGTCCCTTTTTAAACCTGGGCTTATCCCTTATTTCAGTACTACTCTTCCTTGAAAATTTCTCCTCAGCTTGCCTTGACCTATTCCCTGCTCTAGTGTGCCTCCTCTTCCTGCTTTCCTCCACTTGCTGGGCATGCACCATCAACCTTCCCAGATCCATGTTATCATGCAACATGGCTGCCCGACAATCTTCCACTAGATCCTCCGACACGCCAGTCACAAACCTGCTCATTTCATCTCTGCTATTTGCCACGAGAGAAGAAGCATACTTTGAGAGTTTAACGAATTTCAAGGAATACTCCTTGACTTACATACCTTCCTGTCTCAGGTTGATGAACTCTTCAACCTTGGCTTCTCGTTGCTCTCTGGGGAAGAATCTCTCCAGAAATGCAGTCTTAAGAACATCCCAAATGATGGGAACATCTCCACCTGCTCGGCTATCAGCCCACATCCGGTACCAAACCTGTGCCACATCCTTGATTTGATATGCAGTCAACTCAGCCTTTGCCTCCTCATCTACTCCCACGTCACAAAGGATCTTGTGGACCTCATCCACGAACTCCTGGGGATCCTCATGGGTCTTGGATCCGTAGTAAACTGGGGGGTTCATTCTGGTGAAGTCCCTCAGCCTGCTAGCCATGGTTCTAGCATGAGGGTTCTCCCTGGGAACACTTTGTTGCTCCGCCTGGGCTGTCATAGCCTGAGCTTGTAAAGTAATGGTTTGGGACATCTGTACCAGGGCTGTCCTCACTTCTCCATCTGTCAACCCAGCTGGGTTAAAGGACATATCCATTCAAGCAGCTGGGGCCTGGGGAGGAACTTGATTTCCCACAGCAGCTGCTCCTCCAATCCCTCTCCCTGTGTTTCTCCTCGTATTTATCTTTCTAAAACACCAAAGTTGGTGTTGGATACGCTCTTAACACCAAAAAATCAAAATTTCATTAGGCCCGATAAGATTAGAAGAAAGGAAAAATTCCTAAGCATTACGTAGTCTCTAATTAATGATAGTGGTGCACTTCACTACCAGAACTTAGAAACTACTTAATGTGATTGATATGAGCCTGAATTCTTGGATATTTAACTAATGCTCTGATACCAAGTTTGTCACGACCCGGATTTTGGAATCCGAATTGCAACCGGCATCGTTGACCTCTGAGAGGTCGCATACAAGCCTCTTCTTGCATTCATCACATTCATACGTTTAATTTTAGCGGAAAATTTAAAACTTTTTGTTTATAGTTGAAGTATACATCGACTTCATATAAACACATATCTTTAAGGAAGTTTATTGTTCATACATCAACCATCTAATTATAAGATCATGCAACTTGAAAGAAATAGAATCTCATGTCATAAGTAATACTTGCCAAAACGGCATCATTACAAGTGTCTGAATAAAATAGGAAAGAAACACTAGTAGGACCTACCCCACTAGTTCAAACCTACTACTAAGCAAGAAATATAAAGGCAGGCATCCTCGAATGCATGAGGACCTACCAAGTCCGGATGAAATCTCTAAGTCCGAACAGTTGAAATGATACCCTCAATGTCCACCTGAGCCTGCACCTAAAATAGTTATATTGTATGGAATTAGTACACACTTGTACTAAGTATGGGTACATGCAACAACACATAGCGGTAATGCATGAACAAGGATGGCTCTTCCTAATCAACATGCTTTCTTAGAAGGTCAAGTCTCTTTACTTTGACTATTTCAGAATAGGAAGGTCATGCCATGAATATGTCACACATCATACACACATAGGTTCACATAATATACATTTCATATTTCATATGGTATACATTTCATTTCCATGAGACCTTGGAATCATGGACATAACATTAAGACATCTCAAGTGAGGGCCTAACACATGGGATCTCAATCCAAGGGTCTTCTTTAGCAAAGATAGAGCCTTCTTCATTCATTCATTTGTACTTCACATTATTCATTTCATTCATTCATAGGCTGATGTGAACACCAACTATACCTAGGATAAAGTTTAAGACTCTCATCGGGATCATGAAGTGCAATGACCAAGAATAACCTAATGTCACTACTTGAGTTCGGTCTCACCTCCTGATTGTCTTGCACAAACACCTTCGATATTGTTCATTTCATTATCTTTCATACTTTGAGGAACTTCAACCTTAACCGACATAGATCATGTGAGAATCATGAAATTCGGTGTCTTTCCCACACCGAAAAGAGGTGGAGTCACTGGCAAAAGTGAAACCAAAACATGCTAGCTTTATGGGTTCGAACCAAGCTAGTTCCCTATGTTGGCAACATAGTTCAAAGACTAGGAGATTTAAGGAGACCCATACCCACCTTGGTGGACAGTCTCATCTCATGAGATTTATGTGAACCTCTACCCTTCCCGAAAGAAGGCATCACCACTCATAGCTAGCCTATCAGTGCTTAGTTTAAAGTTCCTATTTACATTCAACTCACACATCATCGAAGCTTGCTTCTTATTATGAGGTATTCATAGCTCATTAGATGATTTCTCATCTCTTCTTTACATATTAAGTGTGAATTGTCCTTACACTTACAAATAGAATGTGATTGAGACTTGTCTCTTAATATTCAATACTCTCTTAGGTGAGTAATTTTTGGTGACCTTATATTGGCGTAGGTACAACTTGTCTCACTTGCGCTAGCCTTATATTGTGGTGCCACCCAGTTCTTTCTTAACATCTTTTCATTTCATCTTTACTCACCTTTCATTATTGGTTCATCGTATAACATATATATGCTCTCTTGGAATTTACATTGAGGGACATTGATTCTAGGCGTAGATACTGCTTGTCGCACTTGTACTAGCCTTTCCTCATGTAGCCACTCTTTATTTGCTTATTCATCGTATAGCATAAATATACTCTCTTAGAAATTTCATGTGGTGACATTGATTTTTAGGCGTCGATGCAGCTTGCCTCACTTGCACTAGCCTATAGTCATGTAGTCATTCTTTTCTCTACATATTAACTATGAATTCATTTTTAACACTTTATTTTGGAGTATACTTGAGACTTGACTCTACATCATTCTACACTCCTATAGGTGAGTACGTTTGGTAACATTTTCTTAGGCTTGGTTGAGACTTGCCTCACCATTCATCTTAGCCTCTTATCATGTTGTCACTATTTTCATTAGCATCATAGTATAACATAATTACTCACCTGATTACGTGAATGTTCATTTCTTAATCTTACCATTAACTCATAGTTGTACCCATTTTGGGTTACTCATAGTTGTCTAAGTGTTTTATGATAATCTAAGTATATGTTGTGCAAGACTTATGCATCTTATACATTCAGCCAACGGACCCAAGTTCAATCCCTAGTGGCTGCATTTTATTTAATCATATGTGTGACTTATGTTTCTCACAATTTCGGCCAAGAGGATCCATGTTCGAATCCCTTGAGCAGCACTTTATTTTTAATTATTTAAAGTGTTAAGTGTCTCCATAAATTTGTCCAAGAGGACCCATGTTTGAATACCTTGGGCAGCACCTTATTTTTAAATTATTTAGAGTGCTAAGTGTCTTCCTAAATTCGGCAAAGAGGATCTAGGATCGAATCCCAGTGGCCTCATTTTTTATTACTTTATTTTGGTGTGATATTTATGTATCTCACACCCTTGGCCAAGGAGCCAAGTTCGAATCCCCCCTCCCTCAATATTTTCTTTTTCTTTTAATTCCAGACTTCTTCAACCTGCCCAAGTTTGAATCCCCTCTCTCACCCTATTTTCTTTTCTTTTATTTTAAGGTTTAATCTCTCAGTATTAGGACCTTAAGGTCATCGAGATTCACCCCAATTTGCAGCATTTATTTTCCTTCATTCATGCTAGTGATTAGCCGAAATCAAGTTCCATTAACACATAATTTTAACTTACTTTCTTAAACTTAGCCTAGGCATTTAACTCGTAGTTTTACATATACCTTTAATAAATTCATTAAAATACCTTATTGTCACTTTCTTGTTCATGAACATCACGATTCTTTTTGCACGTTAAACATACAACATTTCGTATCACATGATTTACTATTTTCTTGAAGTAAACCATAGCGTTATACTTACGAAAAACAACATGATTGTTCACATATAATATTCATCATTTGGACGTACATAACAGTTCATAAACAGTACAAAACACACACTTTGCACACAATAATAATTATTCCTAAAATCGTCTACCAGAAGTCATACCAACGCATGCAACAATTCGTTCATAGGATCTAATGATAGGGGCATGCAACGGGGGACAACCTTAGTTTTTCGATTAGACTTTGAACTAAACCTTAGGGGACTCTCGGGAAAGGGACCAAGAAAGAAGAAAACCCATACCTTTTCAGCTTTTACAACCAGCCACAACCACACGCCTCCACCCACACACAAACCTTTCTTCCGATCTTTGATTCTTGTTCCCAGGTGAAGTTCTTTACTTATAACACTTAAGCATACGAATTTTTCCTTTTGTTTTTGATGGGTGCAACCAAGAATATGTTTATAACATTGAGTATACGTTTGTTTTCTGTTTTTGAATTGTAAAATAAATCTGAAAAACATTTTTAGAAGAGATAATGAATTAAGAGTGGGCACGAAGCACACTCCTAGTGGGAGTCATGCACCCCTTTTGTGGGAATTGTTGTTGACTTATTCAACACAATTAAAATGGTAAAATCATATTATAAAATATATATTAAGTTATTATGATGCCCCTCCTTATTTTCTCAAATTTTAAATCAATTAATTCATGCCCCTTAATGCCTCCAACGCGGCTCGAACCCGAGTGTGGAGGTTAGGTCAATCTCGGGTTTGACCACCGAGATTTGACTTAATTTGACTAATTAATCACTTTATTTAATTAATTAAATATCAGCCTAGGGTAATTACTATACTACCCCTAGCCCCAAAATTACCTTTATATCCCTAGAACCCATAAAACCTAGAACTAACCCTCTAAGTTCGGTTAAGACTCATCCTGGTGAATCCTAGTATTCGGGTACACTACATGGCTGGGACCAACTCTTCCTAGCTCAACTAACTCACCAAGTTGGTTGGCTTGGCTGGTGCATATGTTCAGAGGTCTGGTTCCACGCGCATCAACCCGTGTGAACCCGATCTAACCTATGCATTCTATGTATGTTTAGGTCTTACTTAGCATAGTCATTTACGGGTTGTTACAGAGTGTACTTAGACAATAGGATAAAATTAAAGGAATACTCCTTAACACTCATGATACCTTGCCTAAGGTTTATAAATTACTCAACCTTAACCTCCTTCTTCTCACGGGGAAAGTACCTTTCTAAGAATGCTTTCTTAAACTCTTCCCACTCTAAGGGACCCTATTCAACTGGTCTACTATCCTTCCATTGAGTAAACCACACTTAAGCAACATCTTTCAATTGATACGAAGGTAACTCCGCTTTCTCCCTAGAAGTCACTCCCATAGCATGCACTATCTTATACACCTCATCCAAGAAAGCTTGGGGATCTTCTACAACCTTAGAACCAAAGAAGATAAGAGGATTCATCCTCACAAAGTCCCTCAATCTAGAGGTCATTGTACTCTCCATAGCATTCACCCTAGGTCCAATGTCTCTATTGATGTACCGTGGTTTCACGGTATTTCTAATACTTTTTCCTTAAGTTTAGTGTGTGTCGAGAGCCTTTTTGTGTTGATTTTGATATAAGTTTCTCTTTGTTTGCAGAAAATCTGTCTAAGGAAGAACGCGAGAGTTTTTGAGAAAGAATTGCAGAAGAGACCACATACGGAGCCTATGACGGTCCGTCGCGGCTGTGACGGTCCGTAGGTGGCATCGTAGTGAAGGAAGAAGTTGCTAAAGGAAATTTGGGGAAGTCTGACCAAGTGTGGGATTACGGAAGTTCGTGACGGACCATCACAGCTACGACGGTCCGTCCTGCATGTTCGTCATAATTATCAGAGATTAATCCCAGTACCCAAAATTCCAAAGTTCAAGTGTATTGGAACGAAGACCCTCGACGGGCCGTCATGCGTGCGACGGTTCGTCATACCTATCCGTCGAGGGGAATGAAGAAAGCAACATGAGAAGATGTGAAGTATGGGACGATGGAGGCTATGACGGTCCGTCGTGTCCATGACGGTCCGTCACGTGGTCCGTCGACCCAGACGCGTTTGGACAGATTTTTAGTAAATAGAATCCTTATTTGATTAGGTTTTTATTTTTCTTATAAATAGTGGGAAAAACCTCGTTTTTGAGGTTAGACTTCCTGGATAATTTTTAGTTTATAGTTCTTCGATTATATTATTAAACTCTCAATTTTGGGGGAATTAAGATATTTTTCCGGAAATTGATTGTTGGTGATTTCGTTGATTAATCAAGTTAAATTCTGGGAAATTATTCGTTTTCATAAAAGTAAGTGCATGAACTCTTCCATTAACGATATGAATTGTGTAATTACGAACATGGGTAACTAAACCTCATAGCTAGGGTTGTGGGAACCATGGGTGAATAACAAGGTAGAAATCTAACTTCAATAACAATTTCTAGAATGGTGTCTTGCATGTATTGATAATTCTTTTGTTTAGAATTCTTTTTAACGGTGGCCAACGTTAGAACTCGCCTTAATGCTACCTGCCGGACCAAGGAGGTAGATAATAGGAAATAGAATTATCAACATAGATTTAGTGTATGCTATCTAATAGACTAGTATTGGTTGGTACGAGTTAATAGCTTAGTCAAATACCGAATACGATGTTTAATGTGAGGTAAAGATAAGGGTTAGTATAGCAACACACGTAGCCGGACCAAGGTGCGGAGTGAAATTCTCTAGATGCCGGACCAAGGATTTAGAGATACCTAACTTATCACTTTACATGCAAGATATCAGGATAGAGATGTTATAGTTAGATTTACCAAGTTAGGAACCTGTGGGGAACACTAAAGCTCTAGTTAATTTTACAATTTGATTAAACTTCGAAAGTTGAATTTGTTAGTTGTTCGATCTTATTTAGTTAATCATTTTCATTAATTTAGAAATAAAACCCCCCTTTTGTCTTTTAGTTTTTTTGGAAAACAGTTGGCTAAATAATAGTAATAATAAAATAAAGTTAAGTCTGAACTATTTTCCTTGTGGGATCGATCCCAACCTCATTAGTTGGGTTCTAAAATTTGATACGCTCAAACTTACTTCTCATCCAAAATTTGATACGCTCAAACTTGTGATCGTAGGGAAACAAGGGTTCTCTTCCTCTTCGTGTATTTGGCATACACGGACGTCAAACCTAGCAAAAATAAAAAACAACAGAAAAAGTAAAATCAGGAAAATATTGACTAAATTTTAGTAATAACTTTAAGTTAATCTAAAAGCTACTTTCCCCGGCAGCGGCGCCAAAATTTGATACGCTCAAACTTACTTCTCAAATAAGAAGTAAAGCGGTCGTATCAAGTAAAGAACCCAACTAATGAGGTTGGGATCGATCCCACAAGGAAAATAGTTCAGACTTAACTTTATTTTATTATTACTATTATTTACCCAACTGTTTTCCAAAAAAACTAAAAGACAAAAGGGGGGTTTTATTTCTAAATTAATGAAAATGATTAACTAAATAAGATCGAACAACTAACAAATTCAACTTTCGAAGTTTAATCAAATTGTAAAATTAACTAGAGCTTTAGTGTTCCCCACAGGTTCCTAACTTGGTAAATCTAACTATAACATCTCTATCCTGATATCTTGCATGTAAAGTGATAAGTTAGGTATCTCTAAATCCTTGGTCCGACATCTAGAGAATTTCACTCCGCACCTTGGTCCGGCTACGTGTGTTGCTATACTAACCCTTATCTTTACCTCACATTAAACATCGTATTCGGTATTTGACTAAGCTATTAACTCGTACCAACCAATACTAGTCTATTAGATAGCATACACTAAATCTATGTTGATAATTCTATTTCCTATTATCTACCTCCTTGTTCCGGCAGGTAGCATTAAGGCGAGTTCTAACGTTGGCCACCGTTAAAAAGAATTCTAAACAAAAGAATTATCAATACATGCAAGACACCATTCTAGAAATTGTTATTGAAGTTAGATTTCTACCTTGTTATTCACCCATGGTTCCCACAACCCTAGCTATGAGGTTTAGTTACCCATGTTCGTAATTACACAATTCATATCGTTAATGGAAGAGTTCATGCACTTACTTTTATGAAAACGAATAATTTCCCAGAATTTAACTTGATTAATCAACGAAATCACCAACAATCAATTTCCGGAAAAATATCTTAATTCCCCCAAAATTGAGAGTTTAATAATATAATCGAAGAACTATAAACTAAAAATTATCCAGGAAGTCTAACCTCAAAAACGAGGTTTTTCCCACTATTTATAAGAAAAATAAAAACCTAATCAAATAAGGATTCTATTTACTAAAAATCTGTCCAAACGCGTGTGGGTCGACGGACCACGTGACGGACCATCATGGACACGACGGACCGTCATAGCCTCCGTCGTCCCATACTTCACATCTTCTCATGTTGCTTTCTTCATTCCCCTCGACGGATAGGTATGACGAACCGTCGCACGCATGACGGCCCGTCGAGGGTCTTCGTTCCAATACACTTGAACTTTGGAATTTTGGGTACTGGGATTAATCTGTGATAATTATGACGAACATGCAGGACGGACCGTCGTAGCTGTGACGGTCCGTCACGAACTTCCGTAATCCCACACTTGGTCAGACTTCCCCAAATTTCCTTTAGCAACTTCTTCCTTCACTACGATGCCACCTACGGACCGTCACAGCCGCGACGGACCGTCATAGGCTCCGTATGTGGTCTCTTCTGCAATTCTTTCTCAAAAACTCTCGCGTTCTTCCTTAGACAGATTTTCTGCAAACAAAGAGAAACTTATATCAAAATCAACACAAAAAGGCTCTCGACACACACTAAACTTAAGGAAAAAGTATTAGAAATACCGTGAAACCACGGTACATCATCTATTCACATGAGTTGTCATAGCTCGGGCTAGGGTAAGGAGAGCCTCTATAATCTCCCTATTATCCATTTCCGGGGGAATCGGGGGAACCACCGGAACCTCATTACCTCCTTCCACAATAGGGACTTGATCATCTTTAGCATCTTGAACACCTTGAGGAACTTGCTCAACTTGTGGCACATGTCCTGCTCTGGGAGGAAGTCCCTCATTCACATCATTCTCCTCAACCCTCCTCGACGGTGTCCTCCTCGTATTCATCTTCCTAGAAGCATAATGAAAACCATAAGAAAAGGACACTCATAACTTTTAATCTCTACGGCACTACATAGGAGTAGAAAAAAAGGGAAACTCTATCGTCCTATAGCCTCTTGCCCATAGGTGTGTCGCGACTCACACCGATGGTCGAGACTCTACTAGACGTGGCTTTTTGAGACTTTTTGATTACTAAGACCATATTCATAACCTTATTCTCTAATACCAAGTTTTTCACGACCCGAGGTACCCCCTAGAAGTTAGGGCATTTTCGAATTGAAACACGTCATACTCGACCTCTCAGAGGTCTTATACAAGCCCTTTCGTACCATTCATTGCAGACATGTATATAAAGTAGTGTGTAAGTAAGACTTTTCATACGAAATAATAATATTTTAAAATATCTCTTTTATAGAAAAACATAATGAAAGCTAAGTCTCAAAGTCACCATCTTAGAGATACGAATATATTGGGACACGGCCCATACTTCATCCTATAGAAAATAGCTAAGTTTATTACAATACTTTCAATAAGAAAATCTAAACATCAAGATATCCTCAAATCTAGTGAGGACATACCAAACTCTTTACTTGAATGAACACTAATCCAAGCTTCAACTTTGAGACTCCTCTAAAACGCCACCTACACCTTTAGATATAGACAAAATGTATGGAATTAGTACAAACACTTGTACTAAGTATGACATAATGCATAAAATCATGATAAACGGACATTTGTATAAAAATGCTCTTGTTGAGTAAAACATTATAGAATAAGTATAAGATCAACATTTGATACCTTAGAAACATATAAGATATCACATAAGTATTTTATCAAATATTGAAGAATGTTACAGTGAACTATGTCACTTTACAGTGAACTAAGTTCAACTTCACAGTGAACTCTCTTAGCTTGCAACCCTCTCACCAAAGGTTATCCTAAGACTCACTTAAGTGAGACGAAGAGAGACCGCCCATACACCCTCTCTAAGCACACCTAAATGAACCTTAAAACTACCTAAGATACGATCAATCTTACTTTATTTGTTAAACTCCCTACCTAGAATTACTCTAAGACTCACCTAAGTAAGACATGAAGAGACCGACCATAGACCCTCTTCAAGCCTACCTAAGCAATCCTCAAAGCTACTCTAGATAAGTACCTTTTTAATTAACATTCCTTTTATTAAAGTCATTATGTTCATTAAGTCACTAGAAAACATTCTATCTATTATAGACTTCACATAATGGTCTTGGAAAGACCTAGGGACTCACACACTAACTTCTTCAAAGTCTAGTCGTGCAATGTCTAGATAGCGTCCCATTCCACTACCTAAACTTCCTAGTACTTATCCAACACTAGCATGTATCCCACAGGATGAGAATAGGCAACAACCGACATAGACCATACTAGCTAGGCATGGAATCCGGAGTCATAAACCTACTCCAATGGAGGGTGTTCTACTTGCCAAGGGTAGAACTAGGACACATCCCATGTAGGCACATGGTTAAGGAATATCAAGGTCTTTTATGCACTCTAGTCTCATTCTCAAGTAGAGATACATTGTACTCTAGTCTCCTTCTTAAGTAGAGCTACAAACCATAACATATTCACTCGGTGCTAGCCTTTGTTCTCATAGAGTAAGTTCAATAAAAAGGGCATATGAAAAGGTACCATCTCTTAGTCATTACCTATTCATAATACACCTATCAAAGATGGGTCCACTAGGGCTGCCACTCAATGGTGTATAAGGATAGCTCATTCTTAACCTTCTCTATATATAGAAGGTTCCACATATTAGTCATGCTTAGAAGGGGACCATGTTTGGTCTACCGATCCTAGACTTTGATTAAACATTCATCCATACATATACAATACAAAGGTGCCTAAGCCTACTAAGTCAAATGTTCATATTCATAATTGTACATGTATCAAATAAGGGACAACAGTCTACCAAAACAAGATACAACATACTTTACTTTATATCATACAGAATATCATTCTTTGAAGCACTTAGGAATGACTCTTATCATCTTTATGTCATCCTATACATTACTATACCATCATCAATATAACCATTATAGACTCATATAGTCAATTAGGAACAATCATGCATCAACTCTAAGACTACACACATAAACACAGTCATAGTCTAACATGATCACCTAACAATATCAAACTTTCACATTACTAGCATGTAGATAGATATGATCATACTTCACGTAATAAGCTACACAATTCACCATAATATATCAAGTAGTTGCCGACAAGGCCATGATCGTCATATTACGTAAAGTAACGCCGACGAGGCCACGTAATTCACAAGTAATGCACATAACACCGCCGCCATAAGTGGACAACACCAATCGCAACATAATTGAAGTCTAATTATCATAAATAAAGAGAACTAGGGCAGCGTACTACCAATCCATATTCACCACTTCAATCCATGACTACATCATCCAATTTAATACCATAAGGCCCTTACCCATGTCCATGAACATCAATTCAATACAATAATTATAAAACTAAATGAATCTAAGTCAATTCAATATAGATTTATCAATATAAGAACAATTAGACATAAAAATTAAGTATAATTCTTACATCATACAATAGCCCATAGAAAACTACACTACAATTCATAAGTATAGAGACAAGATCACTTAACCCATAAAGTAGCCAAAATAAGAACTGCATGGTTTGCATGGGTTCGTAAGAATTATAGATTTAAAACATTGCATTAACATCAATTCAGTCCAAAAACATTGATTTAAAACCTTTTATGCAAGAACCCATGGCTAGATTATGAAATTGGACAATTCATATTTTTGATCATCTTTGAAAATCATTGGAATTGACTCCTTCAAGAAAGAGATTTCAAGGATGAATAACCATACCTTAATTTTGATTAAAAACCCACAAGATTTATGGAGAAAAACATGAGAAACATATCTTCTTCCTTGGAGCTTCAAAGCTTCAACAATGGAGGTTTTGGAGAGAGTGAAGGGAGAGGTTTTGTTTTGAGTTGAGGGTTTTTGCTTTAATTGGTGAGGTTAGGGGGTTTAAATAGGTACTATAACCGTCCATAATGCACCCCTAAATTACCCAACAGACCCCTACATTTATTGGACAAATTAACTAACTCAAATTTGACTTAAAAATGTCGCAACAAAATCTGGGACTTTACTGCGCGTCGTGGAGACTCTTCCAAACCTTATTTTTTCAAAAATTCTTGGATAGAATGCTTCGTGACATACCCGCATTGCAGGGAAAGAATTTTCCCTACTGTGTGACAGTTGCGCGTCGCGCAACAGCATGCCAAATCTTGGCTGCTTGGAAGCTTCGCTGGCCAATGTGTGGGTCCTCCTCGGGGACCCTTTTGATGGTTCCCTGGGGCATCGTTCCCGGACTTTTCGACCCTTTGTATATCAGGCTACGCATAGGAACCCTCAGTACTGAATTTCACCTTCAAACCATCTCCCAAAATATCACTACAAAACACTTCGACTAGTTTACGAACGTCTTGGACGTTCTTGGACGTTTGAACTCCAATTACTTCCAAAATTTATATACTGCCTAATATCACTATTTTTAACCATTTTATGACTTTAAAACATCATGACACAAGTGTTAGACTCTAGTCCAACCTAGCACATTTTGAGGGTGTAATAGAGGATGTTGCTATTCTTCTACTCCAGTTATGATGTTTCTTATGTCTAAAGACAATTGTTCCTTCCTTTATCCTTTGAGAATATTGTTGTAAGCCTATATGTGGCATATTGTATTGAATTAAAGGCTATGCCCATTATTGTAATTCTCTATTAGATGGTTTAATGTGAGATAATATGATTAGACTATTTCTTATGAATTGGTTATGTTGCCTAAATGAGAAGTCAATGTAAACTTCACAAGAAAGTTTTCAATGTAAACTCCATATATGATATGTGAGAAGTCAAAGTGTACTTCACTATGTAAAAGTTTTTAACTTTCCGCATTTTCGACCAATGATATGTTATACAAATGCTAAGGCCTAGTTAAAGTCCTCTTCGAGGACGAAGACGCCGGTTCCGTCTAGGGGGTGCTCCCCGGTCGTGACACTTGGTATCATAAAATAAGGTTGAAGTAATCGTAGGATAGAATTTCCACTAAACCACCTCTACGTAGAGTCTTGTTCTTGGGAGGGAAGCACGCCACACATATGAATGAGAGGCTTTGTGATGCTTAGGAAATTCTCACCTCCTTGGTATTCTTGAAAGTCATGCCTCAAGAGTGGTAAACTCTATGTTTCCTTTTATTGTAACCCTTTTATTGTGGTTATAGGCTATGAATACTAGAAGTTCAATGAGGCAATCTCCCAAGGGGGGATGGGGTACTTAGATATCGAGGTAGGTTGTGTGTACTGAACGTGGATGGTGTAAGAGGGAAATTTTTGGAAGAAGCTCATGGTTCCTGATATTCCATTCATCAGCGTACCAAAAAATGTATTGTGATCTACAAAAGGTCTATTGGTGGAATGGGTTTAAGAAGGACATAGCGGATTTTGTGGACAAATGTCCTAATTGTCAACATGTTAAGGCCGAACATCAAAGACCTGGAAGGTTAACTCATGTGATGGATGTCCCTACTTGGAAATGGGAAGACATCAATATGGATTTCGTAGTGGGTTTTCCTCGAACACGTAGGCAAAATAATTCCATACGGGTTATTGCTTATAGATTGACAAAATCTGCCCATTTCTTCTCATCAAATCTACTTATTTGGTGGATAAATATGCTAGGTGGTACCTAATGAGATTATGAGTTTGCATGGAATCCCTTTGTCCATCATCTCGGATAGAGGTGCCCAATTCACTTCTCGTGTTTAGAGGTCTTTCCAAAATTGGCTAGGTATTCAAGTGAAACTTAGCATTGCTTTTCATCCTCAAATGAATGGCCAAGCAGAGCGTATTATCCAAACCCTAAAAGATATGTTAAGGGCTTTTTTCATTGACTTCAAGGGTGATTAGGAAGATCATCCACTATTGCTAGAGTTCTCATATAACAATAGTTACCATTCGATTATTTCTATGGCACAATTTGAAGCAGTCTATGGTAGGAGATGTAGGTCTCCGTTTGGGTTTTTTGATGTTGGTGAGTCTTCACTCCTTCGTCCTGAGATAGTCTATGACTCTATGGAGAAAGTTTGAATGATAAGGGATAGGTTGAAAACAGCCTATAGTTGGCAAAATCTTATGCCGACAATAGTAAAAGAGACCTTGAGTTTGAAATAGGTGATTGGGTCTATTTGAAGATTTCAACCGTGAAAGTGGTGATGAGGTTTAGGAAGAAGGGGAAACTTAGTCTCCAGTATGTGGGATCTTATGAGATTTTGAAGCGGGTCAGGAAAGTTGCTTATGAGTTGAAATTACCAAGTGAATTAGACCTTGTCCACCCGGTATTTCATGTCTCTATGATCAAGAAATGTATAGGCGACCTAGTTTCTATTCTCCCGGTATAAGGCTTAGGGGTGAATGATAACCTTTCATATGAAGAGGTTCCGGTTTACATCTTAGATCGTTAAGTCAATAACTTGATGAATAAATAGGTTGCCTCGATAAAAGTCCTATGGAGACCCATCTAGTTGAGGGTTCAACATGGGAGGCCGAGGCGTACATGAAGTCCCGATATCCTCATCTGTTTCCTCATTATCCTAGCCAAGATTGAGGTTAGTGGATTCCTTTTAAAAAGAAAGTATGAATAAAGTTTTACATAACTTGTTTTTCTAAGTATGTGCATATCTTTGTCAAGGTTCATGTGTAAATTGATTTTTTTATGAAATATGTTCACATTGTTAATTTGCACTGTTATTTAGTGTATTTTATTTGTATTCATTATTATTATAGCGAGCATGTTGATGTGTGTTGATAAGATTGCATGTTAACTCTTCGATGTTCATATTGTGCTCATATTGAAATTGAGTAGGTAGTTCCTCCTTAAGTGATAGGAAATGGTGAGCTTATTTATGTTATGAATTGTGGATTAAGTTCCTTTGTCATAATACTATGATTATGTGTTGAAAGGAGTTGAGGATTCCTCCTATGATCTGTGACTCTTTATGATATTGGTGTTGTTGGGCTTCTAGTATTGAGGCTCTTTCTTTCCCGATAAAAAGATTAAGGTGTCATTCAGGGATGAATGTTCCAAAGGGGGGATGATGTAACACCCCGAAATTACATGACCTAGACTAGAGCCTCACCTATTAAAAATGTCTAAAATGATGTTTTCAGACCTTCACTAAAGTAATAATCTTGGAAGTATTAGAGCCTAAACGTCAAAGAACAATCATGACGTCCGGAAACTAGTGACATTGAGCTAGTAAACGTCCTTAGGTCTTGTGAAGGTTTGGGTGTGTCGTATGAAGTCTAAAACTTGTAAAAGTACTTTAAATGGGTGAAATAATGTATATAGAATCAGAACATCCAGGTCTGACCCCCCAATGACCACACTAGGGGTCCTTCTGGAGGACCCAAAGATTGACCAACAAGCTGCCTAAGGCAGCAGGTCGTTTCACTTACATGAAACCAGTGCGCATCGCAAAATATTCTATCTCAAAAACTAATTTCAGAAATCATGTGGGAACAGCTCCACGACGCAGACTTGTTTCCCGACGAAAATTCTGCAATTTGAATGTCATGTTTGAATTCACAAAAAGGTCAAATTAAGGGGGTCTTTTGGGTATTTTAGGGGAGGGTTATATATTGATTTTATATCAGCTTACACCACATTTTACACACCCAAATCAAAACCCCAAATTGAAATCAAAATCGTTCCTCCTTCTCTCTACATTCTCTCTCTACTCAACCTCCATTGAAGAAGCTCTGAAGCTTGAAGAAGAAGAACAAATTCCCATGTTTTCTACTCAAATTGGTGAATAAGGTCTTGGTTAAGGTATTGTTTCTTTCACTCTTGGTATTCCTTTATCCAAGAGGTCCCTTCAAAGGTGCTTTCAAACTTCCCCAAAACTAGGGTTTTCTCTACACATGGCTCATCTTTGAAAAACAAAATTAAGAATCGATTGTGGTGAATTGTGGTCAATTTATGTTTTTTAGTATTTATTGATGGTTAATTCTTGTTATTCACTCGAGATACCCCATGGACCCATGTTCTTCCCCAATATCATGAAAACCTTGAATTGATATGGTGAATTGTGAAGTGGATTAATATGTTATTTGACTACATTGATGTTAATAATGTAATTGCTTCTTGAATTACCTTGATTTATGTATTGATTATGCATTTTGGGGGGATTGAAGTATGAAGTTTCATTTAAAAGAGTTCATAAACTTACATCACATATAATATCTTTACTCATAAACTAATAGAAATTCTACATGTGCAATGACCAAGCAAAGCCCATAACCTTACTCAACAAAGTAAACCAAACAAAGGATCATAAGTATTGTCTAACTTAACGTAGCATAGCATCATGAGTAACCGTAATCATATTTAGAAATATAGATTATTAGCATGTTCATAAGTGAAACTAACATCATATAGGACCATCAACATGTAAAGTCAACATATGCATAATATAACATAATAACAACCTTCTAGGACTTACCTCAAAGCAAACTAGTGCAAATGTATAGGTAGAGTTCCATACCCCTACCTAGACTAAGTCAACCTCTTAAGTCACCCTAGTTAGTGTTCAATTATTTACTTTATTTTACTTTTGGGAACACTTGCCTTAACTGAAATAGACCACAACAACTAAGTGTGGAATCCGGTGTCATGAAACCCTATACCGAAAGAAGGTGGACTACTTGCCAAGGTAGTACTTAAACATGAACATAGCATTCTAGGTGGATCCACTAGCTAGTATTCCTATGGGGGCAACATAGTTCAAGAAGTAGGAGATGTGTTTGGGACCCTCTTTATGCACATTGCATAATAGTCTCCAATCTCATGAGTATAATAGTGAACCTACCTTCCCTACTTCGGAATGGACACTCCTCACTACTAGTTCACTCGGTGCTAAGCTAGAGTCCCTTTTTTTTGAAATGTCTTTAAGGCTTTATTATTCATAATAGCTTTGTTTAGGTCATAGGAGACTAACCCCTTGTATATAGTAATCATTAGCTCAATAGGAATTGCATGAGAATAACCTTTCAATACAACCCTCACAAGTGAGATTACCATATCATCATCATCATCATCATCATGTCATAGTAAGGCATATAGGCAATTCATAACCAACCTTATATCATTAAATCTTAAGCATAATCTCAAAATCACAACATCAAGACATTTCAATTTCATCATCATACCAACACCTAACTAATTCAATAACAAGACATACTTCAATTGAACTTCATCAACAAGTAAAAGCCATCACAATCGAAGTAAAGGTTCAAGATCACAAAGTCTTACCAATTTCCCCTTCAAAAGCTATCATCATTGGTCTTACCCTCAACCAATACAATTTTATCCATCAATTGGTATGACAACATCATACAATATTAATTAACATAATAACTAACTCAATTGCCTCAATACTAATCAATTCAACATGAGTTCATCACCGAGGGTTAAGGAATATATTCATAATCTATCCAACATACTAGGTTAATTCATCAATAACCAATGTAACTTAATAATAATACATTACAGTCTGATCACAACAATCAAAGGGTAACATAAACAATACAATTTAGAAGATCAAATTCGTATAAGGAAGAAAGCCATATGAAATCATCTTTTTGAAAACTATCTTTGGAGAAACCCTTTGGGGAATGGAATCCCAAAGGTGAATGGTTCCCATACCTTGATATTCTTTGAATATTGATAGGGAAAAGTGACCTTCTTGCTTCCCAATAACCCTTAGTCCTTGGTCTTCTATGGAGTCTTCTTGATAGAGAAAGTATAGAGAAGGAAAAGCTATTTGGGTTTGGGAATTATGAAGTGTTAAGTTGGGTTTAGGCTTAGGTTAGATTATATAATTGCTTAACTAATCTAATTAACCATCCCCAAAATCCCTAATTAACCCCCTAACTAACTATCTTGATTAAATGAACCCAATGAAAACATGACAGAAAAGTGCAGGCCTGACCTACAAGACCCTGACCTACGGGCCGTAGGTCAAACGACGGCCATGACCCCCACCGTCCAGCACATCCGTAGTTTTGGTCAGAGACTATGCACTTTAGCCCTTTTTGGAAATTTACTAAGTGTCCATCGATGGAGGCATCGACGCCCCGTCGATGGTTACGTAGGTAGCCACTGCATTTTGATAGCTTTTTGCCAAAATAGAAGGGTCCTCCGCAAGGACCCTTAGGGTGGTCCTTGGGGAGTCTTACCCGGACATTTCAACTCTAAACATGTTCTAATACGAGTTTTACACCTTTCCACCAAATTTATCAATTTCCAACTCTTAAAACCTTGTGAAATAGGCTAAGGCACACTAGCACCTCTTTCACTAGTCTGCGGACATCATGGACGTTTCTTGACGTCTTATCTCTAAAGCTTTCTAAATGACTCATGAACATTATTTTAACCTTAAAACAGTATTACAACTCTTAGACACTCATGAGAGACTCCATATTAAGTCTTGGACTTTTGAAGTGTTACATTATCCCACCTTAGCAACATTCGTCGCCAAATGACACTAAAATCTTTTGAAAGGAAAGGATAGACTCAATACTAGCAGCCCAAAAACCACAACAAATCAAAGCATGAGTTACAACTCCAATAAACAAAACAACATGGCATTTACACATAGCAACTCAAAACATCTTTTAACATATATAAGAGCTCAACATCACAACATGAGGAATTTCTTTCTCATATTGACCACTGCCTCCCATGTTGCTCCCTCAACTAGGTGGTTTCTCCATAACACCTTTATGGAGGCCACCTCTTTGTTCCTCAACTTCTTCAGTTGATGATCAATTTATCCACTAGAATCTTTTCATGGGAGAGATTCTCCTGCACTCCTAGACCTCCAATAAGAAGAATGGACTCGGGGTCACTAATGAACTTCTTAAGCATGGATACATGGAAAATCGAGTGAACCGAAGCTATCTCACTAGGTAATCTCAACTCATATGCAACCTTGTCAACCCTTTGAAAAATATCATAGGGAACCACATAACGAGGACTTAACTTCCCGTTCTTTCCAAATCTCACTACCCCTTTCATGGGTGAAACTTTCAAATACACCTTATCACCTTCTTCAAATTCTAATTCTCTTCTCCTTTTGTCAGTATAAGACTTTTGCCGGACATAGGCTTTTGCAATAGGTTCCTTATGAAATGAACCTTCTCCATGGTCTTGTAGATCAAGTCAGGACAAAGAAGTGAAGACTCACCAACTTCAAACCATCCAATCAAAGATCTACATCTCCTACCATACTAAGCTTCAAAAGGAGCAATGGCTATGGACGAATGGTAACTATTGTTATAAGAGAAATCCACCAAAGGCAAGTTCTCATCTCATTTTCCTTTGAAATCTGTCACATAATCTCTAAGCATATCCTCAAGAGTTTGATTAGTACGCTCTTCTTGACCATCCGTTTGGGGATGAAAAGCGGTGCTCAATTTTACTCTTGTACCCAACCCTTTTTGAAACGATCTCCAAACTCTAGATGTGAATTTTGCGCCCCTATTAGATATGATGGATAACAGAACACCATGGAGACTCACAATATTATCTATATAAATCTTTGCATAATCCTCTATGGAGTAAGTGGACTTAACGGGAATAAAGAGAGCGGTCTTCGTCATCTTATCCACCACCACCCATATAGAGTCATTTTGCCTTCGTGTCCGAGGAAATTCCACTATGAAGTCCCAATTAATGTATTCCCACTTCCAAGTAGGAACTTGGATTGCTTGAAGTAAGACACCCGACTTTTGGTGCTCGATTTTAACTTGTTGGCAATTTGGACACTTTTCAACAAACTTCGCTATGTCTCTTTTCAAGCCATCCCACCAAAATACTTCTCTAAGGTCAAGATAAATCTTATTAGAACCCGGATGAATCGAATAACGAGAACCATGAGCTACCTCTAGGATCCGATTTCTCAAATCATCCACATTGGGCACACACAACCTCCCTTGGTACCTCAAAACACCATCCCTCCCTAAAGAGAATGACTCATTAAGCTTACCAAGAAGTGATTCCTTTTAACTCCATCAATGATGAATCAAGGTGTCGCCTAGACTTCACCTCAACCACCAAAGATGATTCAGAGTTATGATGGACCATAAAACGACCATTAGGATAATCTTCCAATCGAACACCGAAACAAGAAACCTATGGACGTCTTTCACTAGGACTTTATTTCCCTATTCAACATGAGACACACTACCCATGGTCATACGACTTAGAGCATCCAAAAAAATATTTGACTTGCCGGTGTGGTAGAGAACACTCATGTCGTAATGTTTCAACAATTTCAACCATCTTCGTTGTCGAAGATGCAACTCCTTTTGAGTAAACACATATTGAAGACTCTTATGGTCGGTAAACATATCAACATGAACACCATAAAGGTAATACCTCAATACTTTCAAGGAAAACACCACGTTCGCTAACTCAAGATCATGAGTTGGGTAGTTCTTCTCATGAACCTTAATTTGTCGAGATGCATAGGAAATAACCTTCCCATGTTTCTTAAGGACACAACCCAATCCCACTCGGGATGCATCACAATAAACCACAAAATCCTTTGTACCCTCCCGTAAAGTCAACCCCGGAGCGGTGGTAAGCATATCTTTCAAGATTTGGAAGCTTCTTTCACAAGCCTCTGACCACTCAAATTTCACATTCTTTTGGGTCAAAGTGGTCAAAATAGATGCAATGGACGCAAAAACATCCATAAACCTCCTATAGTACCCGGTTAGACCCAAGAAACTTCTTATGTCTGTTGGAGCAAAAGGTTTAGGCCACTTTCTAACCGCCTTGGTCTTCTTTGGATCGACCTCTACACCTTCACTAGAGATGACATGACCAAGAAATGCCACCGACCTTAACCAAAAATCATATTTGCTATACTTGGCAAATAAATGGGGTTCCTCCATGACTTGTAAAACAAATCTCAAATGACCCATATGATCACCCTGGTCCTTTGAGTACACCAAGATGTCATCTATGAAGGCAATCACAAAGCCATCTAGGTAGTTTTGGAACAACTTTTCATTAGGTCGATTAATATCGCCGAGCATTAGTCAACCGAAAAGACATCACCCTAAACTCATAGTGACCATATCTTGTTCGAAAGGCCGTTTTGGTAATATCTTCATCTCTCACCCTAAGTTGGTGATATCCCAACCTCAAGTCAATTTTAGAAAAGTAGCTTGCCCCTTGGAGTTGATCAAACAATTCATCAATCTGAGGGAGAGGATACTTATTCTTAATGTTCATTTAGTTAAGTTCCCAGTAATTGATACACATCCAAAGGGACCCATCCTTCTTCTTAACGAATAAAATCGGGGCACCCCATGGGGAAATACTAGGCTGAATGAAGACTTTTTCTAGTAAATACTTGAATTGAGCCTTCAACTCTTTCAATTCGGCCGGAGCCATTCGATGAGGACAAATTAAAATTGGATTTGTATCCGGTAGCAAGTCAATACCAAAATCAATTTCCCATTCGAAGGAATTCTTGAAAGATCATTAGGAAAGACCTACGGAAATTCCCTCACTACGGGGACTAACTGAATGGGAGAAACGCGGGGTCCAAGTCTTTGACTCTTACAATACGGCATAGACACCCTTTAGATATCATCTTACAAGCCTTTAGACAAGAAATGATACGACTTCTAGGTATAAAACTTCCCCCCTTCCACTCTACGATGGGTTCATTAGGAAAAATTAAAGTTGACAACTCATGTCCTACAATCAATGGAAGCAAAACAAGCATGCAACCAATCCATTTCCCAAATTATATCAAAATCAAATATATCAAGTTCTACCAATTTGACATGGGTAACTCTACTGGGCAACATTATAAGAAAATTTATATATACTCTTTTGAAACCACCGACTCACACCTATCGGGGTAGTCACCATAAAAGGTTCATTTAAAATATCGGGCAAAATATCAAACTTTCTAGCTACCAAAGGGGTAACAAATGACAAGGCAGCACACAGATCAAGTAAAGTATAAACATGTATACAGAAGACTTGTAACATACCGATCACCATGTCGGGAGAACTCTCTTGTTCACCCCTAGAACGGAGAACATAAAAGAGATTCTTCTTTGGAGCATCAAAATTAGAAGCACTTTCTTGTCCACTCCCCTTGTCTTGCCCCTTCACATTAAGGCAATTTCTAACCTTGTGACCACTTTTACCACACCCAAAGCAATTGTCCGTCCCAACTAAGCATTCACCCATATGTTTCTGGCCACACTTTCCACAAGTAGGCTTCTTGCTTGGTGAACTAGTACCTCTTCGCTTTTGAGACTTAGGGTTAGACACTCTGTCATCACGATCCTTAGGGAACTTAGAAGGAACTTTATCGGAGAACCATGTTTGTACCACATCTTTAAGTTGATAGACGGCCACCTCGTCCCTAGTCACACCCATAGAAAATAGTATCTTATAGACCTCATCTAGGAAATCTCGAGGGTCTTCCTCCGGTTTTGACCCAAAGAACATAGGAGGGTTCATCCTAGTTAAATCTCTCAAACGAGATGCCATAGTTCTAGTATGATGAGGTTCACGGGGTCCAACTTCCCAATTCACTTGGGCCGTCATGGCTTGGACTTGAGAAGGCATTAGATTGTGAAGTCATGGCTTGGGACAAATTGAGAAACGCTGCCTTTATCTCTCCATCGGTCATCGGTGGAGGAGCAATCGAAAATTGATCACCCATAGAAACTTCTTCAAGTGGAGGGACTTGATTGTCTTGTGGAGGATCTTGGTAGTCATGAGCCCCCACATTAGCAATCCCTTCCTCGGCCCTTCGTGCAGCTACTCTTCGAGTATTCATATCTATAACAACAATAAAAATCTTAGGTGAAAGCATACATAAAGTAGACTTTAGAGGCACGACATAGGATTACAAGAAGATGAGAATTTCCTAAAGATATTCAACCTCATTTTGTGATGAGACATCCATTCTAAAGATATTCAACCTCATTTGAATAAGAATCTACATAGACGTGGTTTAATGAGACATCCATTCTAAAGATATTCAACCTCATTTTGTGATACTAATTTTTTCACGTTCGGGGAGTACCCACTAAACGTAATCGGCGTCGTCATCCTCGAAGAGAATTTAGACTAGCCTCTTAGTATTCATCATAACATATCATATGTTAAATTGCGGAAAATTTAAAACTTTTTAACTACTGCTACATTAAGGTTCACTTAGACCTCTCGCTTACACATAATATATATATTGGGAGTTTACATAGACTTCTCACATAGGAAGCACTACATAGGCTCCAACTTTTTTTCCAGATAAATAATATAGCAAAATAGATTCATAAGAAGTCTAGGGTATGTCTCATATTAAAACCATCCATAACGAGTACAACATTGGGCATAGTCCATACTTTATTACAATAAAAGCCACATATAGGCTAATACAACATTAGTCTTCAAATGAAAGAGAATGAAAAAAGTATCTTGAAGACTAAAACAATATCCAATAGCAAGATAGTGGCATCGTCCTCGCAAAGTGAGGACCTACCAAACTTGGAGAATGAGAATCCAAGTCTTCTTCAATGGCCCTCTAAAAACTCAACGGCCATAACCTACATATTTGTAGAAGATATAAAGAATGGGTTAGTACAGCACTTGTACTAAGTATGGAAACATGCACATAAAACATTTGAAAGAATGCATGAGAAACTGACATTTACTTTGGAAAGAGTCTTTGATGCACATTCAAGAACCATATAAGCCAATAAGCACATATTCATTAAGACAAGATCATATATATCACAAGGAAAACATCATCAAGTATAATCAAGTCAACCTGTATAATAGCATTCTTGAGTACATAACCAAACAACTCCAACATCATGTTATAAAAACAAACAATATACAAGAGTTCATAACCTTACATCATTTACAAGATCTTTACTCATAACCTAACACAAAGTCTACATGTGAAATGACCAAGCAAAGCACCATAACCTTACTCAACCAAGTAAACAAAACAAAGGATCATAAGTATTGTCTAATTTCACGTAACATAGCATCATGATTAACCATCATCATATTTAGCAATATAGACCATTAGCATGCTCATAAGTAAAAATAACATCATATAGGACCATCAACATGCAAAGTCAGCATATGCATAATATTTACTTTATATAACATAAGAAAAACCTTCTAGGACTTCCCTCAAAGCCAAAAAGTTAAATATATAGGTAGAGTCCCATACCCCTACCTAAACTAAGTCAACCTCTTAAGTCACCCTAGTTAGTGTTCACTTATTTGCTTCATTTTACTTTCGGGAACACTTGCATTAATTGACATAGACTACAAGAGCTAAGTGTCTAATCTGGTGTCATGAAACCCTACACCGAAAGAAGGTGGACTACTTTCCAAGGTATTACCAAAACATGAACATAGAATTTTAGGTGGATCCACTAGCTAGTATTCAATGGGGGAAACATAGTTCAAAAATTAGGAGATGTCTTTGGGACCCTCTTTATGCACAATGCATTATAGTCTCCAATCTCATGAGTACAATAGTAAACCTACCTTCCCTACTTGGTAAGGGACACTCCTCACTACTAATTCACTCGGTGCTAAGCTAGAGTTCCTTTTTTTGAAATGTCTTTAAGCCTTTATTATTCATCATAGATTATCTTAGGTCATAGGAGACTAACACCTTGTATATCGTAATCATTAGCTCAATAGGAATTTCATGAGAACAACATTTCAATACAACCATCACAAGTGAGATTAGCATATCATCATCATCATGTCATAGTAAGGCATATAGGCAATTCATAACCAAACTTATATCATTACATCTTAAGCATAATCTAAAAATCACATCATCAATACATTTCAATTTCATCATCATACCTACACCTACCTAATTCAATCACAAGACATACTTCAATTGTATTTCATCACCAAGTAAAAGTCATCATAATCGAAGTAAAGGTTCAAGATCAAAGAGTCTTACCAATTTCCCCTTAAAAAGGCATCATCATTGGTCTTACCCTTAACCAATCCTATTTCATCAATAAATTGGTATAAAAACATCATACAATAGTAATTGACACAATAACTACTTCAATTGTATCAATACTAATCAATTCAACATGAGTTCATCACCTAGGGTTAGGCAATTTTGGTCAATTTATGATCTATCCCACATACTAGATTAATTCATCAAGAACCAATGTAATTGAACAATAATACATCACAATATAATCACAACAATCAAAGGAAAATAGAAACAATACAATTTAGAAGATCAAATTCGTATTAGGAAGAAACCCATATGAAATCATCTTTTTGACAACCAATTTTGGAAGAACTCTTTGGGAAAAGTAATCCCAAAGGTGAAAGGTGCCCATACCTTGATATTCTTTTAATATTGTTGGAGAAATGACCTTATTTCTGCCATATAACCCTTATACCTTGGTCTTTTATGGAGTCTTCTTGGGAGAGAGAAAGTAGAAGAAGTAAGAGCAATTTTGGTTTGAGAATTATGAAGTGTTATATTGGGTTTAGGCTTAAGGTAGTTTTTATAGTTCCTTAAATAATCTATTAACCAACCCCTAATCCCTTATTAACCCCCTAAATAACTAACTTAATTAAATTAACCTAATTAAAACTTTACAGAAAAGTGCAGGCCTGACCTACGAGACCCCAACCTACATGTCGTAGGTCAGTCGACGACTATGACCCCCACCATCCTTCACATCGGTAGTTTTTGTCAGAGACTATGCACTTTTGCACTCTTTGGAAACTTACTAAGTTTCCATCGACGAAGGCATCGACGCCCTGTCGATTGGCCTACGCCCCGTCGATGGTAGGCCTAGGTAGCCACTGCGTTTTTACATCTTTTGCCCAAAATAGAAGGGTGGTCATTGGGGGAGTCGTACATGGATATTTCGACCCTACAAATGTTATAATACTAGTTTGACACCTTTCTACAAAATTTCATCAATTTCCGACTCTTAAAACCTTGTGAAATATGCGAAGGCACACTAGCACCCCTTTCACTATCTCCGGACGTCATGGACGTTTCTTGATGTCTTGTCTCTAAAACTTACTAAATGACTTATAACCATTATTTTTTGCGTTAAAACAGTATTAAAACCCTTAGGAACTCATGTGAGTCTCTAGATTAGCTCTTGGACTTTTGAAGTGGTACAATTGTTAAAGTGAAAGGTTTATCACTTGCTAGTGTTTCTAAAGTAAAAGGATGGTTCTCATTTATAATCACCTATGAGATATTATGATGAGATGTTTACACAAGGGACTAGAAGAGGCTAATGTGAACCTAATTAATGACTAAAGATGATTACTAATGGAAATAGATTCTTAGCACCGAAAAGGCATGTAAATGAGATGGGGCTCTCACGTTTAGTAAGTAAGGCTCCCCAAATGGGTTTTCTTACGTTTATCAAGTCCGGATTCCCAATGTATGTGTTGTCTCATGAGATGGAAACTCCCACGTTTAGTAAGTTAGGGTTTCTATTAATTATCTCTTTGACCTTTAACTACGTGCCCACATAGGACTCTAGCTAAGTGGATCCACCTAGATAGCTATGTATGAAAGGTTACACCTTAGGGAAGTGTTAAACCTCTCTTTTTCAGTGTGGGAATATAAAATAGGATTCCATGTAGCTCACATGGTCTAATGAATAAAGGAAATGTGTGAAATATTACTAGAGATTTCTTAAAGGTTTCTACATAGTGTTAGGGAGGATGTGAGACTTCTCTTACACAATGCACTTGTGGGATCCTAAGGGATGGTCCTAGTAGTGTTCTTTTATGATTAAATTGATTTTGTTTTATGTTGATAATCTATGATGATCTTTATGAATAAAGCATGTTATGATGAAATATGAGAAAATGTTATATGTACAAAGTAGGTTGCTCAATGTGATACTTTGCTTTGGATAGGGTTATGATATTCTATTATTTGCATTGTACAAGTATTGCTTAGGTTGTCTACATCTTGGGATAGGTTATAATGCTTACTTTATGTGTACGTTAGATTTACTTGGCGCATGTTTTGACTAAAATGTCCTTTTGTACATGCATTGATGATGTTTATGCATAGGAGTCATACTTACTATGTGAGATGTACTAACTCATATTTTCTTCCTTTTTGCCCAAAAATGTAGGTCCATGCCATTGAAGAGATTCAAGGCCATTTTCAAGGAAGACTTGGATAAATTCCCAAGTTGATGGTGAGTCCTCAAGTCCGAGGATGATGCCACTATTCTAGCTTTTCGATTTGACTATATCTAAGACAACGTTCATTTTTTATATTTTGGAGACTTTATTGTAAGTCCTATATGGGAGATATTGTAATAGTGTAAAGTCTATGCCCCAAACTTTGTAGTTCTATAATACATGGTTATGTGTGAGACGGTAGTAGACTATGTTTGTAAATGAGAAGTCTATGTAGACTTCATATATGGATAAATGAGAAGTCTATGTATACTTCATATGTAAATTTTTAATTTTTTCGTATTTTGTTCACCAATGATATACAGTGATGTATGCTAAGGGCTAGTCTAAGGCCTCTAACAGGACGAAGACATCGGTTACGTGTAGGGTGTCTCCCCCATCGTGAAAAAACTGCTAATGTCTTGGTTGATGACTTGTATCTACTGAACTTAAGAATTCCTAAGGATTGTAGTTCAAGCCTCGTCATTTGAAGCATAAAAAATAACCTTAGTTAGGAATGCCAATTTGACTTATGGTCTATATAAGCTTTTACGAACCGTATTTTTGAACTGTCATTCCAACTTAAGAACTAAAAAGTTGGGTTCTATGGTCCATATAAACTTCTAAGATCCATAAGAACGAACCGTAGTTACAAAAAATATTATTGTTATAATTATTTTTTACGCTTAGTTTTGGATTCATAGTTTTATTTTCTTTCTTCCTGTTTTTCGTTGAATATTTTTGATATTAAGAAGTATTCGCTAGGTACAATACCGACAAAGAAACTGTAACACCTATAAAATGACTTAGGTGAAACTAGATCCTAACACGTGTGTCATGAGGTTATAGAGTCCTAAAATGGTTTATAAGTGTGCTATTGGGCAGTGGCTAAATTTTAGTGATGTTGGAGGTCAAACGTTCAAGAACGTCCATGACGTTCCAAAGGTTTCTCTTGAAACGTGCTTATGTGTCTTAGTGTATTTTGACAAGTTTTACGTGTTCGTTTTTGTTGAAATTGATGGGAGGGGTTCCTAACATGTGTACGAGTATATATGGGTCAAAAACATCCAATCAAAACTCCCTAAGGACCAACCAAAGGTTCATTAAGGAGGACCCAACTTGTGAGAAAAGATTGTCCAAAACATTCTCAATCGACGGTTGGCATTCGATGCCTCGTAGCCAAGGTGACGCCTCTTAGACTGGGGTGTAGTTCAATACTTAGTGTGGGAGCTTATCCCCCTTGATTGGTGAGCCTCTGACCAAAACCACAAACCAGCAAGACGGTGGGTCTACGAGGTGTAGCTTAGAGCCGTAGATGGTTTTCAATTTTCCTGCAGCATCTCAGCCAAGTGAAATGTAAGTCTGGTATTTCACCTGGCCTTCTAAAAATTTGTTTGGCGGTTTATTAAGTTCATTTTGGGTAGTTTAAGTAGGTTTATAAGTCGAACACTTAAATGAATTCATTATTTCATAATCAAAACTTAAGACCCCTAAAGAACTCTCTAGAACTGCATTGAAGCTTGAAGGGAGATAGGATCTTGATGCTTTGTTTCTCCATCAAATCTTCTCAATTTTTGTCGTCTAGCATCAATTAAGGTATGGTTTTCATTCTTGAATCTCTTTTCTTCAAGGATCCAGTCTTCATAGTGGTTCTCAAGACTTCTTAAAAGATGAATTGTCCTAATTTGATTATCTAGCCATGGGTTCTTGCATAAAACGTTCTAAATCAATGTATTATGATTGAACTGATGTTAAATTGATGATTTTAGACTAAAAACTCTATGAACCCATGCAAATCATGCAATCGTAGGTTTGAATATTATGGATGATTTGATCATGTCTCTATACTATTGAATTATTGTGTAGTTTACTTTGGGCTATTAAATTATGAAAGAATCATGTTAGAATTGTATGTAGGCTGTCCTAAATTGATAAATTCAAATTGTATTGTCTTGGTTTATTGTATATTTTGATTATTGGATTGAATTGGTGATCATGGTTATTTGTAAGAGCCTTTAGGTCTTCAATTGGTTTATTTGGCTATGGATTGGAGATGTTGTGATTGGATTGGTGGTATGTTGACCTAACCTTCCTTATATGGTGTAGTATAGGTCTTGAAACATGATGATGTTTGGTATGGTCTACTTATGGTGGCGGTGCTTATGTGCTATACTTGGGAATAATGTGGCCTCGTCGGCATTACTTTATGAATTGTGAAACAATGTGGCCTCGTCGGCATTACTTTATTAATTATGATATTGTCATGATATAACTTAGATATGTGATCGTTGTTAAGGTCTGTATGACTCATGTGTGTATGTGAAGTCAAAGTATGCGATCATGATAGGCTATAGTGATGCCTTATATCAGTACACTTGATACTGGAGTGTGAATCTTCCTAGTTGAATATATGAACATTATGATGAGTTATGTTGATGTACGTTGACTTCTAGTATACTTCGTTGACCCTATATGCAACATGAATGATATTGTACATGTGAAAAGTTGATAATGAAGTGTTTCTTGTTATGGTAGAAATATGTCCCTTACTTGATACATGAAGGTAATAAATATGAATCTTTGACTTAGTAGGCTAAATCACCTTTGTCGTGAATGTATATGTGTTAACAGAATATGATCTTGAATATAGCTAAGAAGGTCATTTATGTGGAACCTTTTAGAAAAAAGGTTATGATATCCTTGAAGTTGTAATGGTATCCTTCTCGTGTGAATGATCGACTTAGGGTTAGTTGGCTGAAATGACATTAAATCATCCTTAGGAAAGTCATTGAGCTATATTAATAACTATTGTAGGCACCCTTAGTGTACCCTCTTTCGTAAGGTGTATTATGATTTGGTTATGACAAGATATGGTACCTCTTCATATGCTCCTTTATTGAATTACTCTATCAGAAAAAGGCTAGCACCGAGAGAATATTTTGGGGAGTAGCTCTAGTTAAGATGAGATTAGAATACAAAGAAACCCTTGATATTCCTTAAATATGTCCCTACATAGGTTGTGTCCTATTTCTACCATTGACAAGTAGAACACCCTCTATCGAAGTAGGGTTGACTCCGGATTCCATGCCTCGCTAGTATGGTTTTAAGATCCCAAAAATGACTTAGGTAAACTAGAGCCTAACATGGTTTTCATGGTGGTGTAAGGTTATAAAATGTTTTATTATGTTGTATAGTGTCAGTGGCTAAGATTTAGGTGCATTGGAAGTCAAACATCAAGGGATGACCATGACGTTCGACGACCTAGTCACCTATGTGCCTCATATGTGGTTCTATGTGTTTATGTGAGATTCATGATGTTGTGAAGTCCTTAAATGAGTTATTATGGTATATATAGTCAGTGTGTCAAGTTTCGAGAAGTTTGGAGTTCAAACGTCCAGGAACGTCCATGACGTTCGAAAGATGTGCCTTGATATGACATTGTGTGTCTAAACATGTTTCGTTAGGTATTACGTGTTCGTTTTCGGTTAAATTAATGTGAGAGGTCCTAAAGTAGTATAAGATCATTTTTGGGTTGGAAACGTCCAGGCAAGTATCCCCAAGGACAATCCAAGGGTCCTTGAGGAAGGACCCAAAGTTGGTCAATGCTGCCCAAGACAGCCCAAACCACGGAGGCAATCGACGCCCAATTGCTTTGGTTGAGTCTCGTCATTTAGTACTTATACTGGGGTAAAGAGGTACCAAGTAAAGCCTCATTCCCAGACCACAGATCAACAGGACGGTCCGTTTGTCAAGGGACGGTCCGTAGGTTGGCTTCCGTCGATTGGTCTGTGTTCCCTGCGCAGGCCACTATTATGTGAGGGGTGATGTTGTAAATTCACCCCACTTCCAAATAAGATGTTTGGCGGTTCCTTAAGGGCTTATTGGGTATTTTAGACATGTATATAAGTCTTTAACACTTAGAAGATTTCATTCTTCAAAATAAAAACCCCAAAAATCCCTTCGAAATTCCTTAAGACTCCATTAAAGCTAAAACTCAAGGAAGAGATTGTATTGGAGATTTGAGTGGTGATTCTTCATCAAATTGTAGGATTGCATTGTTGATTTATGTTTTTTGATCCTTGAAACTCGTTTCATCAAGTAGACCAACTTTCAAGGATGTTTTCTAAAGTTTTCAAAAGTTGAACTTGACCTATTTCATGATCTACCATGGGTTCTTGCATTAATGGTTTTTAAACGTTGATTATGGATTGAATTGTTATTTATTGATGATTTTAACTAAATAACCTATGAACCCATGCAATTGATGAACCCTAGTTTTTAACTAATTTATGGGTTACTTGAAATTGGTCTAATGCTTATGAATTCTACTGTAGATTTCTATGGGCTTTCTAATGATGTAAGAATTGTACTCGATTGATGTCTAATTGGTATTAGATTGATAAATCTATATTGAATTGACTTATATTAATTGAGTATTATGATTTATGAATTGAATTGATGTTCATGGCCATGGGTAAGGACCTTGTGATATTGAATTGAGTAATTTAGCATTGGATTGAAGTGTTGATGATGAAGTGGTGGTAAGCTGCCCTATTTCCTTTTATTTAATGTTAATTAGACTTCAATTATGTTGTTATTGGTTTGTTCCACTTATGGTGACGGTGTTATGTGAATTGATGTGGCCTTGTCGGAGTTATTTTAAGTATTATGAAGATCATGGACTTGTCGGCACTACTTGAAGTAATATGACTATGTGTTGATATGTGAAGTGATTATGTGAAGTATGATCATATCTAACTATATGTTGATGTGTGTAGTCTTAGAGTTGATACATGATTGTTCCTACTTGACTATATGAGTCTAAGATGATTATATTTATGATGACATAGTAGTGTATAGGATGACTTTAAGATGATAATGGTTGTCCTTATGTGCTTCTAGAATGACATGTAGTATGTGCTAAAGTGAAGTCATGATGTGTCTTGTTTAGGTAGACTTGTGTCCCTTACTTGATGCATGTATAATATTAATATGTGATGTCTTGACTTAGGAAGCTAAAGCGTCTTAGTCATGAATGACTGAATGATAGGTGATACCTTGAATGATTATAAGAGGGTCATTTATGTGAAACCTTGAACCTAGTGGTAAGGTTATGAAACTTGAAGTTGAAAGTCGTAATGGTATCCTTCATGTAATGAATGATGGACTTAAGGTTGATTGGCTGGAACGGCATCATATCAATCCTTAGGAAAGTCATAATGAGCTTCTTGTCGCCAATGTGAAGTAGCCCTAGTGGACCTTTATTTGGTAGGGTAAATGTAATTGGGTTATAAACTTGACATGGAACTCTTTTGTATGAACCTTAATGTGATTTAATCTATGAGAACGAAGGCTAGAACTGAGTGAGTATGGTAAGGGAAGTAGTTCTAGTTAAAGTATGGGGCTACAATACAAAGTAAGCTCTTCATATTCCTTAACCATGTGTCTACATGGGATGTGTCATAGTTCTACCATTGGCAAGTAGAACAACCTCATCAAAGTAGGATAGAACTCCCGATTCCATGTTTTGCTACCATGGTCTATGTCGGTTATTGCCTATTTAATCATGTGGGATATCTATTAGCATTAGAGAAGTTCTATGAAGTTTAGGTGGTGGTAGGACGCTATATAGACATTGCACAATAGGCTTGGAAGATGTTAGTAAGAGTCCCTAGGTCTTCTCCAAGACCATTACTTGAATGTCCTTTATGTGACAAATGTCTCTTAATGAACTAATGAATTAATGAATTATGTTAGAAAGTATGTAAATGCATGAGTACCTAATCTAAAGTGACTTAAGGATTCCTTAGCTAAAGTGTGAAGAGGGAATATGGGATGATCTCTTCATGTCTTTTCTATGGAAGTCTTGAGAATGACTCTAGTTAGGCAAGGTTGTTGTTATGTTTGACATGACCTAAACTTAGGAAGTCTTAAGGATTATTTAGGTAACCTTGAAGAGGGTGTATGGGCGTTCTCTTATAGGAGTACTTAAGTAAGTCTTTTTCATAGACTTGGTAAGGAGAATGTCATATCTTATATCTCATGTGTTTGATGTCTTGTAGGTGTGTAGGTGTCTCATTATGAGTAATCTTGGGGATCGTTGAGGCACATCTAGAGAGGGTGTATGGGCGGTCTCTCTTTGTGTGACTTAAGTGAATCTTAGGATAACTTTAGTGATAATACTACATGCTATAAGGTGTTAAAAAGGGAAGGAAAGCACTTCACTATTACAGTGAAGCAATTCACTGTACGGTGAATATGGGTTACTGTAAAGTGACTCCTAAAATTGTGATATTTGGTTTACATGATTTTTTATGCGTTTCCAAGTTGTTAAATGTTGTTCCTATGATTATATTATGATATTTAAAGGACTATGCATATTTCCAATAAATGTCCGTTTTCATGATTTTTATGCATTATGTCATACTTAGTACATGTGGTTGTACTAATCCATGCTTTTATCTATCTCTATAGTTGTTGGTAGGTTAGGAGCATTTGGGAAGGAAGACTTGGATCGTAGCACCGTTCAAGTGAAGTTGAAGTATGTCCTCAATTGACTTGAGGGCATATATAGATGTCTTTTATGTCTTTTATTTTGAAGTATTGTAATAGACTAAGTATTTCTAAATTTTGAAGTATGGGCCGTGTCCCAAATATTCTCGTCTCTAAGATTGATGAGATTGAGACTTAGTATTTCCTATTACTTTTATATGAAAGAGTTTTTAAAGACTATGATATGTTTTGTGAAAAGTTTTAATTCCGCACTACTTTTCACTATGTATATGCGATGAATGATATGAAAGGGATTGTATAAGACCTCTGAGAGGTCGAGTACGCTGGTTGTAAATCCGAGATTATGCCCTAACTTCTAGGGTGTGGTCTTGGGATGTGAGAATTGTCTATGTCGGTTATTGCCTATTTCATCATGTGGGATACATGCTAGTGTTGGATAAGTACTATGAAGTTAAGGTAGTTGAATGGGAAGCTATCTAGACATTGCACAAGTAGGCTTTGAAGATATTAGTAGATATGTGAGTTTCCTAGGTCTTGTCCAGGACCGTTATGTGAAAGTCCTTAAGTGTTGAATGTCTATAATGGTTAAGTGAACATAATGACTTAAGTTAAACGTATGATAATGAAAAGATACTTATCTAGAGTAGCTTTAAGGATTGCTTAGGTAGGCTTGGATAGGGTGTACGGGCGTTCTCTTCAAGTCTTACTTAGGGTAGTCTTACAGTAATTCTAGGTAGGGAGTTAAATTAATGAAATGGAAATAATCGTATATTAGGTAATCTAAAGCATCACTTTGGTGTGTGTGAAGGGATTGTATGGGAGTTCTCTTTATAACTTACTCAAGTGAGCCTTCGAATCACCTTCGGTAGGAGTGTATCATCTTTTATGTAATTTGAAGTAATATTGATGCTATGTTGTGGAATATGATTATATGTTCGTATGTTGACTTAATCTGATCTCTTATACTTGTCTTCTGATGTTTTACTCAAAAAGAGCATAGTTTATAGAAATTTCCTTTTAGCATGATTTTATGCATTATCCCATTCTTAGTAAATTCTAATGTACTAATTCTATATATTTTGTCTATCTCTAAAGGTGTAGGTGGCATTTGAGAGGAGTAGGTGAAGTGGAGCTTGGATACTAGCATTCCATTCAAGCAAGTGTTGGTATGTCGTCACTAGATCCAAGGACATCAATATCTTTAGTTTTCATTGTTAAAAGTATTGTAATAGACATAACTATTTTAATATTTTGATGTATGAGACGTGTCCCTAGATATTCGTGTGTCTAAGATGGGAACTTTGAGACTTAGCCTTATTCCTTATGTTTTCTATGAAAGATTTTTTTGGAAGTATTACTATTTAATGTTAAAGTTTTAATTCCTCACTACTTTTCATACATGTATGCAATGAATGATGTCAAAGGGATTGTACAAGAACTCTGAGAGGTCAAGTATGCCATGTTGCGATCCAAGAGTTCCATATCTTTTAGGTTGTGCTACCGGGTCTTGACAAAGTTTATATCAGAGCATAGGTTATGAAGTAGTTTTAGGAATTCGAAGTCTTATAAAAGACACGTCTAGAAGATTCTTGTTCATTAGAATGAGTTGTGGCACATCTATGAGCAAGAGCCTATAGGACGATAGAGTTTCACATTCTTCATCAATCTTGTGTCATGCCTATAGAGTTGAGGTTATAAGTGTCTATTCCTAATCTATTCTCTTGTAATTATAGAGTATGAGTACAAGAAGAATGGTCGCAAGAAGGTTGGAAGAAGAATGAGTTCAAGAGAATCTCCCCAAGGTGGACTAGCTCCACAAGGAGTTCATGTTCCTTCCGAAGGTGATAAAGTCCCTATTGGAGGTTAAGGTAAGGAGGTTACAGTGGGTCCCCCAGAAATGAATAATAGGGAGATTAAGGAAGCTCTTCTTACCCTAGCCCGAGCCATGACCACTAATGTGACTAGAGACATTGGGCCTAGGGTGAATGCTTTGGAGAGTACCATGTCCTCTAGGTTGAAGGATTTTGTGAGCATGAATCCTCCTATATTTCATGACTTTAAGGCGGGAGAGGATCCCCAAGAGTTTCTTGATGGTATGTATAACATGTTGAGTGCTATGGGGATGACTTCTTGGGAGAAGGAGGAGTTAGCTTCATACTAATTGAGGGAGATTTCTCAAGTGAGGTACACTTAATGGAAATATAATAGGTCGGTTGAGTCGGGTCCCATAGAGTGGGAAGAGTTTAAGGAGGCTTTTGTAGGAAAGTACTTTCCCCGTGAGAAGAGGGAGGTGAAGGTTGAAGAGTTCATTAACCTTAGACAAGGGAAAATGAGTGTGGAAGAATATTCATTGAAGTTCACCATGTTTTCTAGGTATGTTTATTCCTTGGTGTAAGCCCTATGGATGAGAATACTATGTTTATGACCGGTGTTGCCGACCTTGTGAAATAAGAGTATCGTATGACCGTGCTCCACAATGGCATAAACTTGCCTAGGCTTATGGTGTATGCTCAATCTATTGAGGAGTCGAAGCTTAGTAGGATATCTAGGAATTTGAAGAGGGGTGGATCCAATAAGCAAAACCAACCTAGGTTCAAGAAGAAGGCTCCAAACCATGATGGACCTAGTGCTCCTAAGGTCAAAGGTGAGGGTGGTAGTAGTTCACAAGGAGTTAAGTCTACTTGCTCTACATGTGGGAAGAAGAACTTTGGGAAGTGTCTAGTTGGTACCGGAAAATGCTTTGGTTGTGGTAATGATGGTCATAGGGTGAGGGATTGTCCTAATATTGCAGCTATATGATGAGAGTCAAAGGAAGCTACTCCAAGTGTTCTGGAAGGTGGTGCTCCAAAGAGGAATCACTTTTATGTTCTTCAAGCTAAGGGAGCAAATTTGGGTGATGATGCCAGTAAGTTATAGTTTTCTGTCTTTTGTAGTGATGGGTTCCTTCTAAGTGGGGGAGTATGGTGAGGAGTGGAGTTTTAATTTTTTGTCTCTTCTCTTTTATTCAATTCAAGCTTGAGAGATAGAAAGTCGTAGAAGCATTTTGCATTTTGCATTGTGTTTAGGAGTCTTGTTGAAATTGAATTTCATTGATTCCTTGGATTTTGCTTTTCATGGAGTTATCTTTATGTTATGCAATGAGGTTATATGTTTTTATCTCTCACATTGTCATTCTTTCATCATAAATTGCTTAAGAGTTGTATTTTTGAAAAAATTTGAGCATGTTTCACTTTAAGGTTTGGCAGTTCACTGTAAAGATTTTGGAATTCAGACCATATTGTTCTTTATGAAAATTATCGTAATATGTGTAGAATTTATGTATATGATCATGATAATTTGTATGGAGAAGAAGTTCCTCCTACATAGAATGATAAATGTGAGTCTTACTTGCACGATTAGTTGTAGATTAGTTTCTATCTTATTGTTGTGTTTTGATTATCTTGTGTAAGTGAAAATCGATGTTCCTCCAAATTGTGTATTGCTTTTTTTGTGGTACTGTTATGTGATTCTAGTCTTGAATTTCATATCTATTGAGAGTGCCTAAAATGAAGCAAGTGTCATTCGAGGACGAATGTAGTCCAAGTGCGGAAGAAAGTAACACCTCTAAAACGACTTAGGTGAAACTAGATCCTAACATGTGTGTCATGAGGTTCTAAAGTCCTAAATTTGTTTATAATGGTGTTATGAGGCAGTGTCTAAATTTTGGTGATGTTTGTTGGTCAAACGTCTAAGAACGTCCACGACGTTTGAAAGGTTTGCCTTGAATTGTGCTTCTGTGTCTTAGTGTGTTTTGAAAGTTTTTACGTGTTCCTTTTGGTTAAAATTGATGTGAGGGGTTCCTAAAATGTGTACGAGTATATTTGGGTTGGAAATTTCTAGGCAAAACTTTCCAAGGAGCAACCAATGGGTCCTTGAGGAGGACCCAACTTGTGAGCCAAGACTGTGCAAAACCGTCTCAATCAACATTTGGCAATCGACGCCTCGTAGCCAAGTTGACGCCCCGTAGACTAGGGCACCAACCCCATACTTAGTGTGGGAGCTTATCCCCCTTTATTTTTCAGCCTCTGACCCAAACCACGGACCAACAGGACGGTCCGTAAGTGGGTTTACGAGGCTTAGTTTGGAGCCGTAGATAGTCTGCAATTTTACTGCTGCATCTCGGCCAAGTGAAGGGTAAGTTGGGTATTTTACCTAGCCTCCTAAAAATTATTTGTGCGGTTTCTTAAGGTTATTTTGGGTATTTTAAGTAGGTATATACACTTAGATGAATTCATTAACCGAAGACCCCTAAAGAACTCTCTAGGACTCCATTGAAGCTTAAAGGGAGATTGGAGCTTGAAGCTTCATTTCTCCATCAAATCTTCTCAATTTTTGTGGTCTAGCATCAATTAAGGTATGGTTTTCATCATTGAATCTCTTTTTTCTCAAGGATCCAATCTTCAAAGTGCTTTTCAAGACTTCTCAAAAGATAAATTGTCTTATTTTATTTATCTAGCCATGGGTTCTTGCATAAAACGTTTTGAATAATTGTATTATGATTGAATTAATGTTAAATCGATAATTTTAGGATAAAAACTCTATGAATCTATTCAAATCATGGAATCCTAATTTTGACTATATTATGGGTGATTTGATCATGTCTCTATTATATTGAATTCTTGTGTAGTTTACTTTGGGCTATTGAATTATGAATGAACAATGTTAGAATTTTTTGTAGGCTGTCCTAAATTGATGAATTCATATTGTATTATCATGGATCATTGTATATTGTGATTATTGGATTAAATTGTTGACCATGGCTATTGGTAAGAGCCTTTATGGATTAAATTGGTTGATTTGTCTATGGATTGGAGATGTTGTGATTGGATAGGTGGTATGTTGACCTAACCTTCTTTATATTGTGTAGTATAGGTCTTGAATCATGATGATGTTTTGTTTGGTCCACTTGTGGCTATACTTGTGAATAATGTGGTCTCATCGGCATTACTTTATGAGTTGTGAAATAATGTGGCCTCGTCGGCATTATTTTATGAATTATAATATTATCATGATATAACTTAGATATGTGATCATTGTGAAGGTCTATATGACTTATGTGTATATGTGTAGTCAATGTATGTGATCATGATAGGATATAGTGATGCCTTATATGTGTATACTTGATAGTGAAGTGTGAATCATCCTAGTTGATTATATGAACATTATGATGAGTTATCTTGAAAATTCTATAGAAGTGTGTAAGGTGACTTGTACTATACTTAGTTGACCATATATGCTATATGAATGATAATGTACATGTGAAAAGATGGTAATGAAGTGTGTCTTCTTTTGGTAGACCTATGTCCCTTACTTGATAAATGAAGGCTATGCATATGAATCCTTGACTTAGTAGGCTAAAGCACCTTTGTCATGAATGTATATGTATTAATGGAATATTATCTTGAATATAACTAAGAAGGTCATTTATGTGGAACCTTTTAGAAAGAAGGTTATAATATCGTTGAAGTTGAAAGTCGTAATGGTATCCTTCTCTTGTGAATGATGGACTTTGGGTTGGTAATCATCCTTAGTAAATTCATTGAGTTATCTTAATAACCATTGTAGGCAGACTTAGTTGACCCTCTTTGGTAAGGTATTTTATGATTTGGTTATGAACAAGATACGATACCTCTTCATATGCTCCTTTATTTAATTACTCTATGAGAACAAAAGCTTCCACCGGGAGAATACTTTGGGGAGTATCTCTAGTTAAGATGGAGATTAGAGTACCAAGAAACCGTTGATATTCCTTAACCATGTGCCTACCGGGTTGTGTCCTAGTTCTAACATTGGCAAGTAGAACACCCTCTATTGGAGTAGGGTTGACTCCGGTTCCATGCCTAGCTAATATGGTTCATGTCGGTTATTACCTATTCTCATCATGTGGGATACATGCTAGTATTGGATCAGTACAATGATGTTTAGGTAGTGGAATGGGACGCTATCTAGACATTGCACGAGTAGGCTTTGAAGATATTAGTATGTGATTTCCCTAGGGCTTCTCCAAAACCATTTTGTCAAAGTCCTTAGGTGTTTAACGTCTCTTAAATGGTTAAGTGGATATAATGACTTAAGTTAATGGTATGATACAGAGAAGGTACTAATCTAGAATAGTTTTAATCATTGCTTAGGTTGGCTAGGAGAGAGTGTATGGACGTTTTATTCATGTCTTACTTAGGTTAGTCGTAGAGTAAATGTAGGTAGGGAGTTAAATTAATGAAATTGGAATAATTTTATCTTAAGTAATCTAAAGGATCACTTTGGTGTGTGTGAAGGGATTGTATGGGAGTTCTCTGTATAACTAACTCAAGTGAGCCTTCGAATCACCTTCGGTAGGATTGTATCATCTTTTATGTTATTTGAAGTGATATTGATGCTATGTTGTGGAATATGATTATATGTGCGTATGTTGACTTAATCTGATCTCTTATACTTGTCTTATGAAGTTTTACTCAAAAAGAGCATAGTTTATAGAAATTTCCTTTTAGCATGATTTTATGCATTATGTCATACTTAGTAAATTCTAATGTACTAATTCTATATATTTTGTCTATCTCTAAAGGTGTAGGTGGCATTTGAGAGGAGTACGTTAAGTGTAGCTTTGATACTAGCATTTCATTCAAGCAAGTGTTGGTATATTCCTACTAGATCCGAGGACATCAATATCTTTAGTTTTCATTGTTAAAAGTATTGTAATAGACTTAGCTATTTTTATATTTTGATATATTGATCGTGTCCCTAGATATTTGTGTGTCCAAGATGGCCACTTTTGAGACTTAGCATTATTACTTATGTTTTCTATGAAAGAGATATTTTGAAGTATTACTATTTCGTGTTAAAACTTTTAATTCCACACTACTTTTCTATATGTATGCGATAAATGATTTCAAACACTTGTAAAAGACCTCATATCGGTCAAGTACAAGAAGTTGCGGTCCAAGAGTGCCATATCTTCTAGGGTGTGCTACCGGGTTGTGACAAAGTTGGTATCAGATCATAGGTTATAAAGTAGTCTTAGGAATCCGAAGTCTCATTAAAGCCACGTCTAGTAGAGTTTTGTTCATCGGTGTGAGTCACGACACATCTATGAGCAAAAGGTTATAGGACCATAGAGTTTCACTTTCTTCATCAATCTTGTGTTGTGGCTATAGAGTAAATGTTATAAGTGTCTATCCCTAATCTCTTCTCTTGTGATTATAGGGTATGACTACAAGAATAATGGGCGCAAGAAGGTTGGAAGAAAAAGGAGTGTAAGAGTAAGCTCCCGAATATGGACTAGCTCCACAAGGAGTTTAAGGTCATAAAGATGTTGAAGTTACTCCCCAAGGTGATCAAATCCCTATTGGAGGTTAAGGTAATGAGGTTCTGGTGGGTCCCCCAGAAATGAATAATAGAGAGATTAGGGAAGCTCTTCTTGCCCGAGCCATGACTACTCATGTGACTAGAGACATCGGGCCTAGGGTGAATGCATTGGAGAGTACCATGTCCTCTAGGTTGAGGGACTTTGTTAGAACGAATCCTCCTAGTATCTAAGGCGAGATATGATCCCCAAGAGTTTCTTGATGGTGTGTATAAGGTGTTGAGTGTTATAGGGGTGACTTCTAAGGAGAAGGCGGAGTTAGCTTCATACCAATTGAGGGAGGTTGATAAAGTGTGGTACACTCAATTTAAAGATAATAGGCTGGTTGAATTGGGTCCTATAGAGTGGGAAGAGTTTAAGGAGGCTTTTCTAGGAAAGTAGTTTACCCGTGAAAAGAGGGAGGCGAAGGTTAAGGAGTTTATTAACCTTAGACAAGGGAACATGAGTGTGGAAGAGTATTCATTTAAGTTTACCATTATGTCTAGGTATGTGCCATCCTTGGTGTCTAGCCCTAGGGATGAGATGAGTACGTTTGTTACCAGTGTTGCCGACCTTGTGAAAGAAGAGTGTCGTACGACCATGCTCCACAACCACATGAACTTTTCTAGGCTTATGGCGTATGCTGAATACATTGAGGAATCCAAGCTTTGTAGGATCTCTAGGAATTTGAAGATGGGTGGATCCAATGAGCAAAACCAACCAAGGTTCAAGAAGAGGGAACCAAACCTTGATGGACCTATTGCTCCTAAGGTCATAGGTGAAGGTGGTAGTAGTTCTCAAGGTGTTAAGCCTACTTGCTCTACTTGTGGGAAGAAGCACTTGGGAAGTGTCTAGTTGGTAGCGGAAATTTCTTTCGCTGTGGTAAGGATGGTCATAAGGTGAGGAATTGTCCTTATATTGCATCTACAGGAAGAGAGACAAAGGAAGCTGCTCCAACTGTTCCGGAAGGTGGTGCTCCAAAGAGGAATCACTTCTATGTTCTACAAGCTAAGGGTGCAAATTCGGGTGATGATGCCGGTATGTTATAGTTTTCTCTCTTGTGTAGTGATGGGTTCCTTCTAATTAGGGTAGTATGGTGATTAGTGGAGTTTTGATTTGTTGTCTCTTCTCTTCTATTCAATTCAAGCTAGAGAGATAGAAAGTCGTAGAATCATGTTGCATGTTGCATTGTGTTTAAGAGTCTTGATGACATTGAATTTCATTGATTCCTTACATTGTGCATTTCATGCAGTTATGTTTATGTTGTGAAAAGAGTTTATATGGTTTAATATCTCATATTGTCATGGTTTAATCATAAATTGTTTAAGAGTTGCATTTTTGAATTTTTTTTAGCATGTTTCACTTTTAGGTTTGGCAGTTCACTCTAAAGATTTTGGAATTTTGACTAAATTGTTTTTTATGAAAAACGATTGTAATGTGCATATAATTTATGTATATGAGTATAATAATGTGTGGAGAAGGATTTCCTCCTATATTGAATGAAGAATGTGAGTCTTACTTGCATGATGAGTTGTAGATTAGTTTCTATCATCTTGTTGTGTTTTGAGTCTCTTGTTTATGTGGAAATTGATGTTCCTCCAAATTGTGTATTGTGTATTGTGTGATATGGTTATGTGCTGCTAGTCTTGAGTTTCTTATCTCTTGAAAGTTCCTATAATAAAGTGTCATTCGAGGAAGAATGTTGTCCATGTGGAGGAGAATGTAACACCTCTAAAGCGACTTAGGTGAAACTAGAGCCTAACACGTGTGTCATAAGAATCTAAATTCCTAAAAAAAATTATAATGGTGTTATGTGGCAGTGTCTTAAGTTTGGTGATGTTTGGAGGTCAAAGGTCTAAGAACGTTTATGACATTTTGAAACGTGCTTGTGTGTCTTAGTGTGTTTTGACAAGTTTTACATATTCATTTTGGTTGAAATTGATTTAGGGGTTCCTAACATGTGTCCGAGTATATTTGGGTTGTAAACGTCCAGGAAAAACTCCCCAAGGACCAACCAAAGGGTCCTGGAGAAGGACCCAACTTGTGAGCCAAGACTGTCCAAAATAGTCTCAATCAACGGTTGGTAGTCAACGTGTAAGACCCCGAAAATGACTTAGGATATCTAGATCCTAACATGTTTGTAATGGTGGTATAAGGTCCTTAAAGTTTCTATAATGTTGTGTTGAGGCAGTAGCTAAAGTATTAGGTGCATTGGAAGTCATACGTCAAGGGTCAACCAAGACGTTGGACGACTAAGTCACCTAAGTGTCTCATGTGAGGGCCTATGTGTTTATGTGTACCCTATGAGGTTTTAAGGTCTTAAATGATTCTAATATGATGTTTATAGTTTGTGTCTAAAGTTTCATGAAGATTGTAGGTCAAACGCTCAAGAACGTCCATGACGTTCGAAGGTTGTGCCTAGGAGTGACCTTGTGTTTCTACGCATGTTTCATCGAGTTTTACGTGTTCGTTTTGAGTGAAATTCAAGTGAGAGGTCCCAAACTCGAATACGTTCATGTTTGGGTTGGAAAATTCCGCGCAAACATCCCCAAGGACCAACCAAGGGTCCTTGAGGAAGGACCCAAACTTAGTGTAAAGACTGTCCTAGGCACGCCCCAAACGACGGAGGCATCAATGGCTCGTGGCCCAATCGACGCCCCGTCGATGTGTTTCGTTGGTGGAGAATTAGTCTTGGGTGAGGAGGTAACCTTGGCAAGTCTCTGACCCAACCAACGGAAGGACAGGACGGTCCGTTTGTGGACAAACGGTCCGTCGACTGCCTTCCGTCTGTGAAGCCATGTCCCTACGCAGGTCACTGTTAAGTCACCCCACTTCCAAATAAATACTTTGGCGGTTACTAAGGGGTATATTGGGTATTTTAAACGTGTTTATAAGTCATTAACACTTAAAATAATTCATTCTTCAAAATCAAAAACCCCAAAATCCCATAAGAATTCCCAAAGACTCCATTGAAGTCCAAAGTCAAGGAAGAGCTTGGTGTGACGTTTTGAGTGGAGATTCTTCATCAAAGTGAAGAATTATCTTCATTGAGGTATGGCTTTTGATCCTTGAAACTCGTTTCATCAAGGAGCCCAACTTTCGAAGAGGTTTTCTAAATTTTTATAAAGATGAATTGACCTTTTTCATGATCTACCATGGGTTCTTACATTAATGGTTTTCAAACGTCTATTATGGATTAGATTGATGTTGTATTGATGATTTTAACCTAAATTACCTATGAACCCATGAAATTGATAAACCTAAGATTTTTACTAAATTATGGGTTACTTGATATTGGTCTAATGTTGATGAATTCATGTGTAGTTTCTTATGGGCTTTCTATTGATGTAAGAATTGTATTCAATTGTTGTCTAATTGATCTTAGATTGTTCAATCTATGATGAATTGGTTTAGATTTCATTAATTTCTATAATTGTGTATTTTGGTGTTCATGGTCATGGTTAAGGGCCTTACGATGTTGAATTGGGTAATTTGGTATTGGCTAGAAGTGTTGACGATGAAGTGGTGGTACGCAGCCCTATTTATTCTTATTCAATGTTAATTATACTTCAATTATGTTATGATTTGTTTGGTCCACCTTTGGTGGCGGCGCTATGTGAATTGATGTGGCCTTATCGGCGTTACTTTCTAGTACATTGATGATCATGGCCTTGTCGGCACGACTTGAACTTATATGTCTATTTGTGTAGTTGATTTGATGATGTATGATCATATCTACCTATACGTGAAAGTATGTGTTAGACTATTGATACTATCTAGTTAATCATGTTATGCTATGGCTATGTGTTAATTGTGTAGTCTTAGAGTTGATACATGGTTGTTCCTAAATTGACTAGATGAGTCTAAAATGGTTAAGTTGATAATGTTAAGGTAATGTATAGGTTGACTAAATAAGGTTAATGGTAATTCCTAAGTGTCTAAAGAAAGATAGGCTATATGTGTTGAATGGATGTATGTCGTGTCTTGTTTAGGTAGACTTGTGTCCTGTAACGTTCTGGAAAAAATGAATATGTCTAGTGGAGAGCCCAGTAAGTCCGTTAGAATGCGTATTGGGGTACATAGGCATCCCAATGCCCAATATTGAGAAATATTGGGCATATCATAGAATATTGGCTAAGGGGTGTTAGCCAATTTGTAAGAATACACAAATAAATAAATGGTAATATTGATCCTCAACTCAATTCATTAAGTAATAGGCATCCCAATGCCCAATATTGAGAAATATTGGGCATATAATGATTTTATATAATTGGGAAAAGATATTAGCAAAATAAGATTGTCTTATAATGACTTCTTACATTAGGCCAATAGTACAATAATACGAATAGTCACTAAAGATTGGTTTATAAAGAATTCATGCCCAAGGTAAGCAAGATCATAAGCTTTAATGATATGCCCCAAGATCTATGCACATTATGCAATCAACTAAAGAATGAGTATAGTCAATAAGTATTGACTTATAAATATATTCATGCCCCAAATTGTAGTTAAGTCATTTCCTTAATCTCTTGAATTACTTACTTGATTCATTGTGGGTATGGGACTACAATGAATCATTGCACTTGTAAGTAAAACATAGGACCAAAGGAGTTATTGAACTACACAACAAGAAGAAGAAAAAGACTAAAAAATAATCTAAGTGTACAAAGAGGAGCTCTCGGGTTTGGAGGATCAAAAATTCAAATCTTCGCCCGAGTGGTTCTAAAATTATGTTGATGATACTAATGTCTTGTAATCACATAGAAAATGATTTGTGTGCTTTGAATGCATTAAAATACACCATATTCATACCATAATTCACAACTAACGAATTAGGAAAGTCTAATGACTAGACTTTCCAGAAATGGCATGTTTCTTAGGAAGAACTTTCATTGATCATGCATAGCTTTATATGTATGTGTGCATACACCCATACTTATAACAAGTGGTATACTAAACCCCTACTATTTACTATTTTTATAGGTGCAGGTCAGAGGACAGGTTGACAACACTTGCAGCGGTTTGGACTTCAGCGTTTCTCCAAACCATTTGGTAGGTCCTCATGATTTCGAGGATGCTACAGTTTTAGTCTAGCCTTAGTCTTAGACATAGCTAGTGGATGTTGTCCCTAGCGTTTCTTTCGTACTTTCATTTGGAAGCTTTGTAATAAGGTCGTGTTTGGCAAATTATTTATGATATATTCATCTTCAGTTTCGAATTGATTCTTTATAATAGATGGTTGTTCTATTGATGTTGAGCTTAGTATATAATGTTTAATATGTAATGACTATACAAAGTCTAAGTAAACTTCATACATTTAAAAAGTTTTAAATTTTCCACAAATTTAACTAGATGAATGTGATGAATGCAAGATTCGGATTCAAGAATCCGGGTCGTTACAAACTTGGTATCAGAGCATGAGGTTAAATTACCTAGGATATAAAGCTCAACACAACCACTTTACGTAGTTTCTAGATTAAGGTTGTGAAGCGCGCCACAATCATGACTTAGAGACTACGGAATGATAGCAAATTTTCCCTTCTTCACTCATTATCGTGCTATCTAGGCTTTGACACTTTCTGTCATTATAAGTATCTAACTTCCTTCTTGTGTGAACGTGTAGAAGAATACACACAAGGATTAGGATGTCCAATTGGTCTAAGGCGCCAGACTCAAGATATGGCCTTCCCAAGAAGGGGCAATGATGGAAATGTCCAGCGTGACCGAAAGATGTGTAGTAAGTGTGGTCGAGGGGAGTACATGGTAGATTCCAAATGAATGCCACGGGTGTTAATGAAGAGGAGGAGGCTAAGTTGGCTGCATATAATCTCAAGGATGTGGCTCAGGTATTGATTGGATCCATAAGTGTTATGCTACGATAGATTGTCAAAACATGATAGTGAGGCTTCAGTTTCCAAATGAGTTAGAGCTGGAATGGGAAGGGTGTGGTCCAAATCCAGTAGGACAAATCATTTCACATTTAAAAGACAATAAGTTGATAGCTAAGGGGTATTTATACCACTTAGTTAGAATCAAAGAACTAGAACAAGAAGTCCCTTCCATAGACTCTATGTCCATAGTAAATATGAGATCCTTACCCTCACTTGTTCAGTTCTCGATGTTAGATATACTCTTCCTAGGTCTGGTTTATGTTTAAGAAACTCTAAGTTTAAGTGCTTTAGTTGATTTGGTATTATAAGTCACTAATCGTATGTCTTATAATAGCACTATATGTGAGTTAAAACGAAGTTATGTTGAATTTTATGTTGCTGTTTTTGTGTAGCATAGGCATGTTTTCTGTGTTGCAATATTTGTGATGTGCATTAAGTTAAGTGTGATTTAAAAGGAAATTCCTCAATCTCAAATATGAAGCTTCAGATAAGCTTGAATGATATGCATCATCCAAATATGTATGAATCAGATATTCACAAAAGAGAAAAGTTTAAGCATGATAAAGTAACTTTCGAAAATCACCCTCTTTGTTAAAATGATGTGTAAGTGTCATTCGGGGACGAATGTTCCTAAAGGGGGGATAATGTAACGTTCCGGAAAAACGAATATGTCTATTGGAGAGCACAGTAAGTCCGTTATAATGTGTATTGGGGTACATAGGCATCCCAATACCCAATATTGAGAAATATTGGGCATATCATAGAATATTGGCTAAGGGGTGTTAGCCAATTTGTATGTATACACAAATAAATAAATGGTAATATTGATCCTCAACTCAATTCATTAAGTAATAGGCATCCCAATGCCCAATATTGAGAAATAATGGGCATATCATAGAATATTGGCTAAGAGGTGTTAGCCAATTTCTATGTATACGCAAGTAGTTAAAATAACTATATTCTTCATATATGGCCCAATATACATTCTCATTAAGAAATAGGCGTCCCAATTCCCAATATTGAGAAATATTGGGCATAGTATAGAAAATTGGCTAAGAGGTGTTAGCCAATTTCTATATATGTATCCTCAAGTATTTAAGATATAATCCAAGCTTATTAGAAATTGTACCTACAATGAAGACCCTAAGCTAATTAAGAAAAATATTCCTTAACCATACATACCAACTGGCACATTAGGTACTAGGCATCCAAGTGTCAAGCCTAGTACCATAGTACATAACCATTTAAAATGATCATGTAGATTAAGAAGTGCCCAAGGACATAGTGAGGATCCTTGGGACAATAAGTAAACATTCTCAAAGGAACCATAAATAATAGTTACTTAGGAGATTACAACCAACTCATGTGCAATCACATGTGCAAGACATGTGAAGAAGTGGCCAAAGAGGGGACCACCCTAACCGAATTCGGTTAGGGTAGTTAGGGGGGGGGGAAACGTGCACAGGGACCCCTCCATGTGGGGCCTAACTTCCTAACTAATTCTAGACTCTAACCTACTGCCATAAATATCTAACCTAGGATCAAACGAAATAAACTAATTAGTGCACCCGACAACCTAGGACCAAAACCGGGTTGACACTAACCTAGTACTAGTTAAAGAGACAACCTAGTACCTAACCTAGGATGGTCCAAAAGGTTAGTTATGGTCCTAAAAACTTAGCTGTACTTTAGTAATTCCCCTAGGTTACCTAATTAATTAATTTATAATATTAATTAATTAATTTAAAAGGGTTAAAACCAAAACTAAAAAGGAAATTTTCAGATTTCGGTTAAGACAAGAATGGGACAACCTAGTACATAACCTAGGGTGGTCCAAAGAGTTAGTTAAGATCCTAATGACTTAAGGGTACTTTAGTAATTACCCTAGGATACTTAATTAATTAATTTAGCAACTTAATTAATTAATTTAAAGGGGCGAAACCGAAATCACAAAGCAATTTCCAGATTTCGGTTAAAACAAGAAAAAGACAACCTAGTACCTAACCTAGGATGGTTCAAATGATTGGTTATGGTCCTAACGACTTAGGGGTACTTTATTAATTACCTTAGGTCACCTAATTAATTAAATTGCTAATTTAATTAATTAGTTTAAATGATCAAAATAAAATTCTTACACTAACCTAGTACAACTCAAGAAACAACCTAGTACTTAATCTAGGATGGTCCAAAAGGGTTAATTTTGGTTCCAATGACTAAGAACTACTTTAGTACTTACCCTAGGTACCTAAATTAATTAAATTAGGGATTTAATTAATTAATATAAAGTCAAAATGTTGACAAAAACCATAGTCAATACCAATTTCCAGATTTGACTAAGTGTTATGTTCTCCTATGTTTTGTCAACTTAGGAGGGGTGTTTTGGTAATTGGTTAATTAGTTTATTAAATTAACTTATTAAACCTAATTTGTATAATTGAATATCAGTTATTAAACCTAAAAATCACGTTCAAACTCATAGAAAAGGCAACGCAAAAACAGCAAGCAACGAACGCAAGAAAAAGGCAGAAAATTCCATTGATTCTCCTAGGCGATTTCAAGGTTTTTCCAAGTTTTCGTTCAAGATGGTCTTCGTAGATTAAGTTCTACTTAAGGTATGGGTTTCTCTCTTGGAATTATTTCTCCAAGAGTATTTTCCTTGGAACGATTCACAAGATCTTGAAAACTAGGGTTGTTCCCGTCGTTCTCGTCGAACTTCCCTTCCCTAGTATCCTTTTCGATATCAATGTTGAATACGTTAGAGATCATGTTGTTGGTATGTGGTTATGGCTGTTCTTAACATGTATTGTTCTTGAATGATGAGTATCGAATGAACTTATGAACTTGTAATTGCGTAAAGTTAATCTTATCATGATAATTAAGGATCGATTATATGCTAAGATAAGTCCGTGATGTGTTAAGTGAATTATGTGCCTTTGGCTGAATATTGACTTGATGTTGTTGTGATGTTATGAAGATGCTAAAGCCATCAAATGTTAATATGATGCTGTCCAATATGTTCTTAAAACGTGACACTAAAAGCCATAAACTAAGAATTGGCTCAAAGACATCTATGAAATCATATCTTGAATAAATTGGCTATCTGGTTCCAATAAAGTTGGCTAACTCTATTTGGTCAAAATGAATATATGCTAATGGATAGGAACTTATGTAAATGATTAAAATATTGGCTAATGGTCCATACATATGGCAATTTAAATATGAACATACGTAAAAATTGATTATGCCAAAAAGAATGAATTTGTTAGTCTAACATCCCAAATCTTGAGCCAATACTAATCATATGTCAATTCTTGTGTAGCAAGAGTATCAAATATATAGTAAGCACTTCTAAAGTAATATCAATGAATCCATAACAAAGGGCATGACATTCATTGGGACAACTCCCAACATGCTCCACAAGAATGAACTATGAACACATGAAACTCATTGAATGAAGTACTCATCGTCCATAAACGGTGATAAAAAGCTACTACACTGAAGTACGTAAGTAACATGAGTTATAACATAATTAAAGGGGTATAAATTAAGTAAGTGACCAGAATGGGGTTTTAAAGGAAGTGAGACAAGTCTTACTTACACCAAAGATAATTTGTTAAAAGAATACTCACGAATGAAGGTGTTAGAATGTGTGAGACTAGTCTCATTAACACCTAAGGATGATATGTAAGGACAATTCACATTCATCAATGTAAAGTAAGGATGATATGTAAGGACAATTCACATTCATCAATGTAAAGTAAGGATGATATGTAAGGACAATTCACATTTCATCAATGTAAAGTAAGGATGACAAGTCATAAAAAGAGTAAATAAGTCTCAATCATACTCTATATGTAAGTGTAAGGACAGTTCACACTTAATACTAATGATGAGATGATAAATCATCTAATGAGCTATGATGTCCTCATGCTAGAAGCCAGCTTCCATGATGTATGAGTTGAATGTAATGGAACTTTATACTGAGCACCGATAGGCTAGCTATGAGCGGTGATCCTTCCTTCGGGAAGGGCGGAGGTTCACGTAATTCTCATGAGATGAGACTGTCGGCATGACGGGTATGGATCTCTTATATCTCCTAGTCTTTGAACCTATACTGCCAATATAGGGATCTAGCAGGGTTCAATCCCTATATACGCTAGCATGTTTTGGTTTCACCTTGGCAGTGACTCCACCTCTTTTCTCTGTGGGGAAGACACCGGATTTCATGATGATCACATGATCTATGTCGGTTAAGGTTGGAGTTCCTCAAAGTATGAAAGATAATGAAATGAACGATACCGAAGGTGTTTGTGCAAGACAATCAGGAGGTGAAATCAGATTCAAGTAATGACATTAGGTCATCTTGGTCATTGCACTTCATGATCCCGATGAGAGTCTTAAACTTCATCCTAGGTATAGGTGTTTACATCAGCCTATGAATGAATGAATTGAATAATGTGAAGTACGAATGAACGAATGAAGTAGACTCTGTGTTTGCTAAAGAAGGCCCTCGGGTTGAGGTCCCATATGTTGGGTCCTCACTTGAGATGTCTTAATGCTAAATTAACGATTCCAAGGTCTCGTGTATATGAAATGTATAATATATAAAACATGAAAGTAATGAAATCAATGGCATAACCAATAGAGAATGTCTTATGAAATGTAATGAATATTTGATGTAATGAATAACTTATTGTAAGGATAGTCAAATCGTGTCCAATAAAGTTTACAATAAGTAAAGGGCATAACTAATAATGAATCCTCATGTTATGAAAATTATAAAGCCAAATAAATTGGCTTATAATGATTTTATATAATTGGCAAAAGATATTAGCCAAATAAGATTGGCTTATAATGACTTCTTACATTAGGCCAATAATACAATAATAGGAATAGTCACTAAAGATTGGTTTATAAAGAATTCATTCCCAAAGTAAGCAAGATCATAAGCTTTAATGATATGCCCCAAGATCTATGCACATTATGCAATCAACTAAAGAATGAATATAGTCAATAAGTATTGACTTATAAATATATTCATGCCCCAAATTGTAGTTAAGTCATTTCCTTAATCTCTTGAATTACTTACTTGATTCATTGTGGGTATGGGACTACAATGAATCATTGCACTTGTAAGTAAAACATAGGATCAAAGGAGTTATTGAACTACACAACAAGAAGAAGAAGAAGACTGAAAAATAATCTAAGTGTACAAAGAGGAGCCCTCGGGTTTGGAGGATCAAAAATTCAAATCTTCGCCTGAGTGGTTCTAAACTTATGTTGATGATACTAATGTCTTGTAATCATATAGAAAATGAGTTGTGTTTTTTCAATGCATTAATATACACCATATTCATACCACAATTCAAAACTAACGAATTAGGAAAGTCTAATGACTAGACTCTCCAGAAATGACATATTTCTTAGGAAGAGCTTTCATTGATCATGCATAGCTGTATGTGTATGTGTGCATACACCCATACTTAGTACAAGTGGTCTACTAAACCCCTACTATTTACTATTTTTATAGGTGCAGGTCAGAGGACAGGTTGACGACACTTGCAGCGGTTTGTACTTCAGCGTTTTTCCAAACCATTTGGTAGGTCCTCATGATTTCGAGGATGCTATAGTTTTAGTCTAGCCTTAGTCTTAGACATAGCTAGTGGATGTTGTCCCTAGCGTTTCTTTCGTACTTTCATTTGGAAGCTTTGTAATAAGGTCGTGTTTGGCAAACTATTTATGATATATTCATATTCAGTTTCGAATTGATTCTTTATAATAGATGGTTGTTCTATTGATGTTGAGCTTAGTATATAATGTTTAATATGTAATGACTATATGAAGTCTAAGTAAACTTCATACAGCTAAAAAGTTTTAAATTTTCCACAAATTTAACTAGATGAATGTGATGAATGCAAGATTCGGATTCAAGAATCCGGGTCGTTACAAACTTGGTATCAGAGCATGAGGTTAAATTACCTAGGATATAAAGCTCAACACAACCACTTTACGTAGTTTCTAGATTAAGGTTGTGAAGCGCGCCACAATCATGACTTAGAGACTACGGAATGATAGCAAATTTTCCCTTCTTCACTCATTATCGTGCTATCTAGGCTTTGACACTTTCTGTCATTATAAGTATCTAACTTCCTTCTTGTGTGAACGTGTAGAAGAATACACACAAGGATTAGGATGTCCAATTGGTCTAAGGCGCCAGACTCAAGATCTGGCCTTCCCAAGAAGGGGCAATGATGGAAATGTCCAGCGTGACCGAAAGATGTGTAGTAAGTGTGGTCGAGGGGAGTACATGGTAGATTCCAAATGAATGCCATGGGTGTTAATGAAGAGGAGGAGGCTAAGTTGGCTGCATATAATCTCAAGGATGTGGCTCAGGTATTGATTGGCTCCATAAGTGTTATGCTACGATAGATTGTCAAAACATGATAGTGAGGCTTCAGTTTCCAAATGAGTTAGAGCTGGAATGGGAAGGGCGTGGTCCAAATCCAGTAGGCCAAATCATTTCACATTTAAAAGACAATAAGTTGATAGCTAAGGGGTATTTATACCACTTAGTTAGAATCAAAGAACTAGAACAAGAAGTCCCTTCCATAGACTCTATGTCCATAGTAAATATGAGATCCCGTTACCCTCACTTGTTCAGTTCTCGAGGTTAGATATACTCTTCCTAGGTCTGGTTTATGTTTAAGAAACTCTAAGTTTAAGTGCTTTAGTTGATTTGGTATTATAAGTCACTAATCGTATGTCTTATAATAGCACTATATGTGAGTTAAAACGAAGTTATGTTGAATTTTATGTTGCTGTTTTTGTGTAGCATAGGCATGTTTTCTGTGTTGCAATATTTGTGATGTGCATTAAGTTAAGTGTAATTTAAAAAGAAATTCCTCAATCTCAAATATGAAGCTTCAGATAAGCTTGAATGATATGCATCATCCAAATATGTATGAATCAGATATTCACAAAAGAGAAAAGTTTAAGCATGATAAAGTAACTTTCGAAAATCACCCTCTTTGTTAAAATGATGTGTAAGTGTCATTCGGGGACGAATGTTCCTAAAGGGGGGATAATGTAACGTTCCGGAAAAACGAATATGTCTATTGGAGAGCACAGTAAGTCCGTTATAATGTGTATTGGGGTACATAGGCATCCCAATACCCAATATTGAGAAATATTGGACATATCATAGAATATTGGCTAAGGGGTGTTAGCCAATTTGTATGTATACACAAATAAATAAATGGTAATATTGATCCTCAACTCAATTCATTAAGTAATAGGCATCCCAATGCCCAATATTGAGAAATATTAGGCATATCATAGAATATTGGCTAAGGGGTGTTAGCCAATTTCTATGTATACGCAAGTAGTTAAAATAACTATATTCTTCATATATGGCCCAATATACATTCTCATTAAGAAATAGGCGTCCCAATTCCCAATATTGAGAAATATTGGGCATAGTATAGAAAATTGGCTAAGAGGTTTTAGCCAATTTCTATATATGTATCCTCAAGTATTTAAGATATAATCCAAGCTTATTAGAAATTGTACCTACAATGAAGACCCTAAGCTAAGAAAAATATTCCTTAACCATACATACCAACTGGCACATTAGGTACTAGGCATCCAAGTGTCAAGCCTAGTACCATAGTACATAACCATTTAAAATGATCATGTAGATTAAGCAGTGCCCAAGGACATAGTGAGGATCCTTGGGACAATAAGTAAACATTCCCAAAGGAACCATAAATAATAGTTAGTTAGGAAAGTACAACCAACTCATGTGCAATCACATGTGCAAGACATGTGAAGAAGTGTCCAAGGAGGGGACCACCCTAACCGAATTCGGTTAGGGTAGTTAGGGGGGGAAACGTGCAGAAGGGACCCCTCCATGTGGGTCCTAACTTCCTAACTAATTCTAGACTCTAACCTACTGCCATAAATAGCTAACTAACCTAGGACCAAACGACATAAACTAATTAGTGCACCCGACAACCTAGGACCAAAACCGGGTTGACACTAACCTAGTACTAGTTAAAGAGACAACCTAGTACCTAACCTAGGATGGTCCAAAAGGTTAGTTATGGTCCTAAAAACTTAGGTGTACTTTAGTAATTCCCCTAGGTTACCTAATTAATTAATTAATCTAATAAATTAATTAATTTAAAAGGGCTAAAACCGAAACTAAAAAGGAAATTTTCAGATTTCCGTTTAGACAAGAATGGGACAACCTAGTGTAACATTTCGAAATCCCAAAGTCATGTGTTAATACTTAAACAGGCTCCTTAAGGTCTAAACCATTGTTCCTAGCCAAATTAGGCGTATATGGAGTCATTGAAGTGTTTTGGAACCAAAACGTTCATAACGTCCGCTAAGTTGGTTCATAAGAGGGCTAGAGTGTCCTTTTAAGTTTAACCAAGTAAAGAGTTGAAATTTAGTAAAGGTTGGTAACAATAGGTGTAACACATAGTGCGGGATGGTTTCATGTTGGAAAAGTCAGGGTACGACTCCTCGAGGACTACCAAGGACCCTCGAGAAGGACCCTTGAGACAGTGTGCCACGACGAATCCCATGACGGGGCGTCATGGGTACGACGGGGCGTCGAGGCCACCGTCGTGCCATCCTTAGTTTCTGGGAAGAAAACCTCGCCTGCACAGTCTCTGACCAATGTAACGGACGTGCAGGACGGAGGGAATCCAATCCGTCACGCGCACGACGTCCCATCGACGGGGAGTCGTCGTGGATGGCCTGTAATGTTTCAGAAATCAGCCTTTAGTTCAATTATTTTTTTAAGTTGTCTTAGGGGTAATTAGGGGATTAAGGGAAGACTAATTAAGTGACTTAATCCCCCACTATAAATACCCCAACCCTCATTAGCCTAATGAGGATTCTCAAAACAAAACTCTCTTCCTTCTCTCTACTTTCTCTCTCTATTGGAAGACTCCATTGGAGAACAACTTGGGGAGATCATTGGGGGCTTATTTAGCACGAAATTCACCATCAAAACATCATCAAACCTTAAGGTATGGGATCTAATTCACCTTTGAGATTCTTCCCCCAAAGGGCTCCTTCAAAGATTTTCTAAAAGTTGAGTTTCATATGGGTTTCATCCAATTTCGAATTTGATTATACGAATTGAGTTGTTTATGTATTCTTTGGGTTATAATGAATAGATTATCATGTATTGTAACTTGATTATGATGAATAGATGTAGTTTGGTCTAGATTGTGGGAGATGACCCTAACCCTTAACCCTAGGTATTGGGATTGATATGAATTTGGGTTGGATTGATGTAATTGATCTAATTATTGTTTAAATCATCTTTAATGGTTGTTATTGCATTGATCATGAGTATATTGTAAGGAATGGAAGTTCTTCATGCCTATTTCTTGAGTATTGAATCTAGGGTAAGAAGATAGACTTTGATACCATGCTACCAAGCTTTGATTTAGTTTTGCATTGTGGTATAGTGTTTATCTTAAATTAGTTCTTATGTTGACTATTGAATTACATTGGTATGATGACCCAAATTGGGGTTGATCTATGGGTTGATGGTAAGGCCCTTATTGGTGATCTATGGAGAAGTATTGGTAAGTCTTGAATATTCTAATCCTTACTTCAAATTGTGATTAATTGTCATCAAGTGATAATGTTGTATTGAAGTATACCTCGTTTAAGGTGATAGGTCGGTATGATGATCGAATTGAAATGTTTAGGTTGGTTGTGAGGCTGCCTAGGAGTACATAATATAGGGAAGTTGTTATGTAAAGATGTGCCCTATTGTGATGAGATGTGTAAGGGTAACTTCACCTATATGAATTGTTAATGAAAGGATTATTTCTCATACAATTATTATTGAGCTATGATATATATATATATATATATAGGTATGTATATTTATGATTATGATAAGAGTAAAGTCTTTTCAATAAAGGGACCCAGCTTAGAACCGAGTGAGCTTGTATGTCAGGGAGTGACACTTTCTTATATAAGGAAAGGTAGGGTTCACTACGGTCCTCACGGGGTGGATAGCCTCATGACCCAAATAGGGTGTAGAGTCAATATGTCCATGGTTCATTTACCCAAGCTCCATCAACTATGTTGCCACCATAGGATACTAGCTAGTGGATCCACCTAGATAGGTACGTTTATGTTAGGTTCTACTTTGGCCGGTAGACCACCTTCCATCGGTGTAAGGTTTCATGACACCGGATTCCACATTTGCTCATGTGGTCTATGTCGGTTAAGGTAAGGTTTCCCTAAACTAAAATGAATGAATAAGATATAGACTAATCGAATTAACTTGAAGGGTTTGGCTATAGCTTAGGTAGGGGTATGGGACTCTACCTACGCCTTGCACTAGTTTGCTTTGATAGGAGCTTTGAGAGGTCAATATTATGTATGTAAAGTAGTGATATAATGTAAATGACTTTGTACATTGAATAACATGCTTAGGAGTATAAGGTTGTTGCTTTTGGTTGAAGAAGAATGTTTTCATGAAATGGGAGAGTATGCTAGGTAAGGATAATTGCTAATTGTAGTCTTGATAGGTTATTTGATTAAGTAAGAGTCATGGAAATTTACTTGATCATTGCACTTGTGACCTTATGAAGGGTATAGTAAGTATGCTTTGCTTTGCTATGGTTCACTCGTATACATGTTTTATAATAATTTTTTTCTTAAATGTCCCTTTCTAAGTATATTTGATTGGTAATTGTATACATGGTTCCATACTTAGTACATGTGGAGTACTAACCCCATTTCTTTCCCTTTTCCCCAAACATTTTAGGTTCGGGTCGTTGAACTTGCTCCGAATTGCTGGAAAGGAAGACTTGGATCTCTTACCATCCAAGTGGTAGGTCCTCATTCTCCTGAGGGCGTTGCCGACATCTTACTCATATGTTACTTAGTTACTATAATTCTGTATTGACTCTATGACTCGTTTGAGACGATGTTGTCTATAGCCTATATGTGGCTTATTGTATTAATGTAGGGCTATGCCCAAGATTTATTGTCTTTGATAGATGGTTTATGAGAAGAGACGGCTTTTATGACTAATATTCTTTACTATATAAATGGGTGAAATAAAAGTAGAAGACTATGTAATCTTCGTATATGTACAAGTCTATGTATACTTGATATAAATACGATTATGTGTGTGTAGAGGTCCGATCAAGGAAGCCCTTTTGAACAACTCCAAGTCACCGGCCCACTTTGAACTGGCCTATTGTCTTTCCATTGCACTGCCATGTCTGAGCACATCCTTGAGTTGGTATGAGGCCAACTCGGCATTCTCACTAGAAGACACCCCATAGCACACAAAATCTTATAAACCTCATCAATGATTCTTGAGGGTCTTCATCAACCTTAGACCCATAGAAACTAGGAGGATTCATTCGGGTGAAGTCCCTAGTCGGGAAGCCATAGTTTGCTCATGAAACGCTAGGTGCCATATCCTATTAGCTTGGGTAGTCATAGCTTGGGCTTCCACCGTTGCGACTTGAGCTTGAGTAGTCATGGCTTGAGCCATTTGAGCAAGAATACCCTCATATGAGCCTCTGTCATAGGTGGAGGGTCAACGGGAGCCTGATCATCAACAACCAATCTCTTCAAGAGGAGGAAATGGATCATCACAAGGAGGAATTCCCGCAGCGCAATCTCCTCCTCAGTCTTCTGGCCACATTTCTTCTAGTATTCATCTCTCTATACCAAAACACAAGGTTTAGGCGAAAGCATATACGAAGTATATTCTAGAGGCACGATATGGATTCCAACAATGAGAGTGATTCCTAAGCATGAAATAAGTTCCTATTCATAAGTGTGGCGCGCTTCACAATTATGAATACAAACCTACACAACGTGGTTGGAGAGACGTTAACATCAAGGATTTCAACCTCATGCTCTGATACCAAGTTTGTCACATCCGGGTTTAACCCCCAGACGTAACCGGCGTCGTTGTCCTCTTTGAGGACTAAGACAAGCCTCTTAGCCTCGTCATAGCATTCATCGATTAAAAATGTGAAGGAATTTAAAACTTTTTATCTATAACTACTCGGAAGTTTACATAGG